>BQKN01062633.1:1633-26181 GCA_022839385.1 Asparagus kiusianus
GCATTCTCTTTAACAACAATATCAAGTTTGGAAGCTAGCGACTCATGATCGGATTTTAATTCTACATGCTTGCTTTTAAGATCAATAAAATTATTTTGCAATTTTGTATAGGCATGAGATAATCTTTCATATGCACAAGCGAGTTCATCAATAGATAAATCATTATCGGAATCGGAATCGCTTACTACACTAGGGCTATCGCCTAGTGGCCGAGTGCATGATGATGCTCTACACTCACTTGAAGAGCAATCCTCCAAACTACATCGGATTTCCTCTAAGTTGCCTTGATGTGCTTCTATGAATTTCCATACATTGTAAGCACTATCAAAATGAACAAATTTGTTAGAAAAGGATGAGTCAAAGGCATTAAGCAAATATTCTAACAAAAGCTTGTTCATTGAAAACATTTTCTTATCATGATCGCTCCACTTGGATTTCTCCAATGTGGGCACAATATAAGCACAATCAATAATTTTCCATAAGTCGATATTTCTAGATTCAACAAATAGTTTAAATCTAGAAGCCCATTGAGCATAGGGAAAATTAATGAATTTCGGAGAAACATTTGATTCATAGCCTAAACGAAATATATTCATATTCATGATATATATGTGAAAATATGCAAGCAAGACAAAAGTAATCATAGCTAGATTAGCACAAATAAGATAACTTGGATCTTTAACTCAAGGCGGTTAGTCCTTAAATCAAAGAGCACCAAGCTCTGATACCAATTGTTAGACCCTAGAGGGGGGGGATTAGGGTCTTATGCTAATCTAATTCGATTTAAATACTAATTAAAACTAATTAACAAGTTATCCTAGCAAGTATGTAATACAACAAGATATATGAGCTAGGATAAACAATATGATCAATAAGATATATCCTATATGATAGAAATATATGCAAGGATATATAAACTAACACAAGGGTAAACAATATGAAACAATATAGTGGATCATATAAATAATGAGCTAATGACAATGGCGATAAGAAATATAAACACAAGTATGAATAAACGCCAAAGCACACTCAAACACAAGATATGATCACGGAGTTCGGACCTTCCGTCCTACGTCTCCGCTCCCCACTCCCGGGGAGAAATCCACTATCACAACCCGGTTTGGAAGCCGGAACTTCTACACACCTCACAGTGTCGGTTTTTAACGCTCACCGAACAACGTCACTCCTCACAATTTTCTTCACGGAGTTCAGTCCCCTCGACCTACGTCTCCGTTCCTCTCCTCTAGGAACTACACACTCGGTTTTCTAGCTCACCGAAAACTTTACAATCTCACAATGTAACAAATACAAATTTGTTCTCTATAATAGATGAGAACACAATTAAGCACAACTCAAAGTTACAAACTCTCACCACCCAACTATACTATGTATGTAAATACTAAAATCTCAATGTGGGTGTGTGTAACAATGAGTAAAATCAAATCTAACTCAAATAGCAAACTAGCAATAATTAATATATGAAAATTAATAATGAAATTGCTAGGGAAAAGAGTTAGAAAACTTCTCTATAAATACAAAGAGAGGATGAGAAGATATTGAAGATGAAATCCTCAACTGGTGATGCAAACTCCTCCTTGTAACGGTAAACCCCAAAAACAAACTAAACAAACTCAAACCCTTGTTTAAAACTTTCTTAAACTTGTTTTTGAAACTCTCTTAATCAACCTTGAAAAGATATCAGCAATGGGGTATATATACCCTCTCAAGGCTCAGCCAAAAACACAAGTAAAAAGACAGAAACAGCCCCCAAGCAACGGTAATAAAACTAGCCGTTGGAAGCTGAAAAAGACTCGTCGGTCGACCGGAAAATTCGTCGGTCGACCGGAAATTTTCATCGGTCGACCGAACCGGTCGACCGACAGCTCTCTGTCGGCCCAGTGAACTTTTGACCTCAGGTTCGGTCGACCGGTACGGTCGACCGAAAACTGACATTTGAAAAACCTGAAAACTGTATAGCTGATCTTAAAACGCTGTTTAAAAATATCAAATAAATTCCAAAAAATGTAAACCTTTGGGGAATGATTGTAGACATGATAATAAACATGCTACAAAAACTGGTTTTCTAAAAAGACTTCCCAAATGAGAAATATCATCATTTTGCAAATATGTTCAAAAACATGAAAACCTGAAAATTGATATTTTGATATTTTGACTCAAACAACATTTTGAAACCTTATGAAATGTTTTTATAGACTTAGTAAAACATGTATAAACTGATATTGAAGTCTATAAACTAATAATATAATATTTTCATAAAATTGCATATTCTATGCAATGTTTTCAAAAACACAATAGAGTATGAAACATATGAAGATATATATGAATGTAAATTTGTTTCATATCTATATAGCTAAACCAAAACACAATAATAAATATGAAATGTGTAATCTCATATTTATGAACATGAAAACTCAAAACTATGTATGTATATATATACCTATATATATACATGGAAACCAAAACTTATGTATATATATATAACTATATATATACGAAGAAACCAATAAATGTGTGTGTATAGATAATTGAGCTTAGAGTACTTAACACACATAATATAAAACCTAAACTACATTACCCAAGCAATCTTGATCTTCAATTTAGCTTGACTTGGTACACGTGCGGATGAAGCTTAAACTTGATCTTTAACTTGAATTGTATAGGCTTCAACCCGACATTTCCGCCAACCTCCTTTGGATGTGATCGTTGAAGCGCATATTCCATCCAACCTCCAACTACGTTGTTTGTCTATAATAAATAAGAAAGCACAAATACTAGACAAACAACATTAGAAGTAAATTGTTTGTTAAACATCATCAAAACAAGAAGGCCAACAATAACCCGTTGTATTTCTCCTCCATATAGTGAAATCTCCCCATCCTCTCTCCGTGGACGTAGGCAATTGCCGAACCACGTATATCTCTGTGTTTGGTTTGATTTGTGTCGTATTTTGGTGAATTGCACTCGTAATTTGGTTTGGTTTTCTTCTCTCATCGCTCACCGACTCGTTTGGTTGTCGAGCACGCTTCCGCACGGCACACAATAAGTGGTATCAGAGCTCAGATTTCAGATCTAGGGTTTTGGATTAGGTGGAGGAAGATTCAGTCGGAAGCTTGGTTCTTGGAGTTCTAGGCTTTGGTGGAGTTAGGGTTTGAAGTTGTCGTTGAAGATCTCGCTTTCCTCGTGTGGTTAGGAGTTCTATTTGGAATCCAATCTAGGGTTCAGTTAGGTAACTTCTAAATTCTATAAAGTTTGAATCTTTCTTTACAATTTGGAGTTTGTGATTATGGGTGAAGAAGTTGGTGAAAGCAACAAGATGAATGGTACAGTTCAAGTGGGTTTTCAGAACACTAAGATTAGTGTAGTAAAATATGACGGTAAAATCAATTTTGGTTTGTGGATGAGCGACGTACAGGATGCTCTCAATGCTCAAAATTTGGAGGAGACCATCATGGTCGATGTGAGGCTACCTAAATATGAAGAGGCGGTATGAGAAAAGATGAATAGGAACGCTTGTGGGGTGATCAGGTCCTGTTTGGAACAGGAGCTGAAATATAATGTGATTGATGTGACGTCTGCGATGAAGATGTGGGAAATTCTCAACAATAAGTATCTTACGAAAAGTGTTGAGAACATGTTGCATTTGCTGCGTAGGTTATTCAGATTCCAGATGTCCCAAGGCACCTCACTAGCGGCTCATGTGAACAACTACACTAAGTTGTTGTCGGACTTGGCGAATGTGTATGAGAAGATCACGGATGAGTACAAGGCTATTATTCTTTTGGGCTCCTTACCGGATGAGGAGTATGATACCTTCGTGCTTACTTTACTGAACGGGAGATCTTCTATCACTTATAGTGAAGTGACTAACGCATTGACGAACTACGATTTGAGGAGGAAGGATAAGGAGACTTCCCGCGCTAGTACTTCAGGAGAGGCCTTGTCGACGAGAGGTAGAAGCCCATATCCGAAAGGTGGTAATCGAGGAAGATCAAAGTCAAGAGGTCGTCACCAATTAGCAAAGAACCAATGTGCATTCTGCAAGGAGCAAGGACATTGGAAGAGAGACTGCCCGAAGCTCAAGGAGAAGGAGAATGGCAAGAAAAATGGCCCGAAGGCCAATGAGGTGAACGTTGCGAAAGGCGATGATTCCGATGATTCGTGCTTTTCTCTATTGATTACTCCGGAGGTGAACCATGTGGATGCATCGGATTGGATGCTTGATTCTGACGCTACTTATCATGTGACTCCTAGGCGAGATTGGTTTTCATCATTTGAGAGACTCGACGGGGGTGTTGTTGTCATGGGAAATGATCAATCCTGTGGCATTTATGGGATAGGTACTGTGAGGATTCGGATGCATGATGGAGTAGTCCGTGAGTTGAAGGAGGTAAGATTTGTTCCTCAGCTGAAGAAGAATCTTATCTCAGTTGGAGCTTTAGAGGCTAAGGGATTCAGGGTGACCTTTAAGAACGCTGTAGTGAAGGTTACTAAGGGATCTTTGGTGGTGATGAAGGGAGTCCGCAATCGTAATTTATATTATCTGAAGGGGAGCACCGAGATTGGCCAGGTTGCTTTGGCTATTTCAGAGGCGGACATGAGCAGACTTTGGCATTACAGGCTAGGGCACACAAGTAAAAAGTCACTGCAGGTATTGTGCAAGCAGGGGCTATTGAAGGGAGCCAAGAGTGGTAAAGTGGAATTCTGTGAGCATTGTGTACTTAGCAAGAAGACAAAGGTGAAGTTCGGGACGGCCATTCATAGGACGAGGGGCATCTTGGACTACGTGGACACAGATGTTTGGGGTCCCACCAAGACGGCATCACTTGGTGGTCGACATTGGTTCGTTACGTTCATTGATGACTATTCTAGGCGATGTTGGGTGTACACCATGAAGCATAAGAGTGAAGTCCTAGATTTGTTTGTGGAGTGGAAGAAGAGATTAGAACTGCATACTGGGAGAAAGATCAAGACGTTGCGATCCGACAACGACGGCGAGTATACTTCAGACCCCTTTCAGCAGCTATGTCGAGACGAGGGCATAGAGAGGCACTTCACAGTTAGTCATACACCGTAGCAAAATGGGTTGGCGGAGAGGTTAAATCGATCTTTGCTAGAGAATATTCGATGTTTATTGGCGCATAGTGGTTTGGAGAAGATCTTTTGGGCTGAGGCACTTTCTTATGCGAGCCACCTCATTAATAGGCTGCCTTCATCTGCGATTGAGGGGAAGACCCCTATGGAGATGTGGTCGGGAGAGACAGCACACGACTATGACCAGCTTAAGGTATTTGGTTGTCCTGCATATTATCATGTTAAAACTGATAAGTTGTAACCTCGAGCTAGGAATGCCATATTTGTAGGATTCAAGCATGATGTCAAGGGATACAAGCTTTGGGATCCAGTTGATAAGAAGATTGTGCTGAGTAGGAACGTCACATTCGATGAGGCTTCTATCTTGAAGCTTCCCAGCTCTCATCAGGTGGAGAGCGACCCGACAGAGGAGATATCACAGGTGGTGGAGATTGATGCAGCTCCACAGAGTCCAGATGGTGCAATATCCATTAGAGTGCCGACTGAGGTGACGCCAGGTGAGCACGACGGTGATGCGGAGGATACGGGTACTCATGAGCAGGATCAGGGACCGATGGCTCAGGTTCAGGATTCTATTACGGTTCGGAGACAGAGGAGAGACATACGGGTGCCAGCACGGTATGCCGACACAGTTGTATATGCACTTTCGGTGGAGAGTATCGATGAGATGGTGCCTACTACATTCAGAGAGGCCGAGCAGAGTTCGGAGGCTGATTCGTGGCAGGTGGCTATGCAGGAGGAGATGGAGTCCCTTCATAAGAACGATACATAGGAGCTTGTTGAGCTTCCAAAGGGGTGGAAGGCGATTGGGTGCAAGTGGGTGTACACGAAGAAGGAGGGCATTGAGGGCACTCCAGTGAGGTTCAAGGCTAGGTTGGTTGCGAAGGGCTATGCACAGGAGGAACGTATTGATTACAATGAGGTTTTCTCTCCGGTGGTGAAGCATTCTTCGATTCGGATTCTGCTAGCTTTGGTGGCACAGTATGGATTAGAGTTAGATCAGTTGGATGTGAAGACGGCATTTCTTCATGGTGATCTTGATGAAGAAATATATATGACTCAGCCATTGGGATTCCGAGCTGCAGGGAAAGATAAGTTGGTTTGCAGGTTAAAGAAACCGCTATACGGTTTGAAGCAATCTCCTCGACAGTGGTATAGGCGATTTGATGGTTTTATGCTTGGTCATTCGTATACTCGGAGCCAGTTTGATCCTTGCGTGTATTTTCACAGTTAAGAGGAGGTGCGTACATTTATTTGTTGCTTTATGTCGATGACATGTTGGTTGCCTCTAGTTCCAGGTCAGCTATAGATGAGTTGAAAGTTCAGCTTTCGAATGAGTTTGAGATAAAGGACTTGGGTGAGGCGAAACGCATTTTAGGGATGGAGATCGGCAGAGATAAGAAGAAGGGCAAGATTTGTTTGACACAAGTGGCTTATTTGAAGAAGGTTCTACAGCGATTCCATGTTAGCATGGATACGAAGCCAGTTGGTGTACCTTTGGGAGCCCATTTGAAGCTTTCAACTGGCCTTTCACCGAAGTCAGTTGAAGACCGTGAGTTGATGACGAAGACTCCATATGCGAGCGCAGTTGGAAGCTTGATGTACGTGATGGTATGTACGAGGCCGGATTTGTCACAGGTGGTGAGCATGGTTTCGAGATACATGCACGATCCAGGAGTGGGTCATTGGGACGCCGTGAGATGGATTTTGAGGTACATTCGAGGTACGCTCAATGTTGGTTTGGTTTATGAGCGGGACACTACAGGTGGACAGTTGTGCATTGGATATGTTGATTCGGATTATGCCGGGGATTTGGATAAGCGTCGGTCTACTACGGGATATGTGTTTACTTTGACCCGTGCGCCGGTGTGTTGGAGATGCACCTTACAGTCTACGGTGGCTTTGTCTACGACGGAGGCAGAGTATATGGTGGTTATGGAGGCTGTGAAAGAGGCTGTGAAGGAGGCTATTTGGCTTCGATGACTTTTTGAGGAACTTGGTATATCGCAGCGGTCCGTCACCATTCATTGTGATAGCATGAGTGCTATCTATTTGGCGAAGAATCAGGTTTTTCATGCGAGGACGAAGCACATTGACGTTCGTTATCACTTCGTTCGGGATGTTCTTGAAGATGGCGATGTGGAGATTATGAAAGTCAACACAAAGGATAATCCGGCGGATATGCTCACTAAGGTGGTTCCGAGCAATAAGTTTGATCATTGTCGAAACTTGTTGCACATTCGTGATTGTTGAGGCCGTTGACGGCCATTTGGATGAACTACGGGCGGTTTGATCCCTTGGGAGAGGGGGTACGTAGGCAACCACATTGGTGCAGCCGAGTTTAGAGAGACGACATATTAGTGCTCATGTTGGTGTCGGCTCAGTGTTGGGAACACTTCGCCGAGGTGGAGAATTGTGAAAACGACAAAGGAATTATGAAAAACGTGAAAAATAACCCAAAACAGACTCTACCACACCCTGGTGTGGTGTCTGCCATGGGTGTGGTAGAATCTGTCCTGCACCACACCCTCTGTCACACCCATGGTGCAAGGTGTGGCAGACTCGTTTTTAGAATCCTCATTTGTTTGGGAATCCTCCTTTGTTTGGGATTGTGTTTTATTATAAATAGGACCACGTTTTTTAGGGTTTCTTAAGGAGAGAAAATGAGAGAATTAGCATTGTTTTGAGCATTTTGAGAGGGAGATATTGTGAGGGAGTTGAGAGCTTTGGTTAGGATTATATTTGAGTGATTTTGTGAGTTGTAACCCGTTGTATTTCTCCTCCATATAGTGAAATCTCCCCATCCTCTCCCCGTGGACGTAGGCAATTGCCAAACCACGTATATCTCTGTGTTTGGTTTGATTTGTGTCGTATTTTGGTGAATTGCACTCGTAATTTGGTTTGGTTTTCTTCTCTCATCGCTCACCGACTCGTTTGGTTGTCGAGCACGCTTCCGCACGGCGCGCAACACTCTGCTACAGTGATTTTTAAAATGCTACAGCATCCCGTTCACTAATTTCTACAGTAAAAACACTACAGTAAATGGTACTGTATCATTTGCTGTAGCATGAATATCTTGGGTTCTCCCATTTGTATAGAGGAATAGATTAGCCTCCAGTTAGTTTGAGTTAAAATAATTTTTTTTCTTGAATGGACCCCCCACCACCTTTCCTCCACCCCCCACCCCACCCAAAAAAAATCAAAGCAACACGTTGCTGCTGGCCCTTCACTGCAAAAAAAGACCCTAGCTCCTCCTCCATGCTCTTCATTTTCTTGCAGTGCTCCTCCTTCGCTATTGCTGGATGCTCTTCATTTTCTTACAGTGCTCCTCCTTCGCTGCTGCTGGCCCGGGCGTACTCGAGCCCTCATCTGATCTCACGCTCGTCGGAACACTCGCTGGACTGATCGGCTCGCGGCGGTCGGGGGAGCGCCCGAAGCAGTGCATCGGCACGAGGCTGATCATGTCAGCGCGGCAGAGGGGACAGTTGGGGTTGAACTGGAGCCAGGTGTCGATGCAGTCGATGTGGAAGGCGTGGGCGCAGATGGGGAGGACGCGGAGGAGCTCTTGGTGGCGGAAGTCGGAGATGCAGACGGAGCATTCCACGGTGGAGCTCGTTTCGGAGGAGAAGCGGGCGGTGGGGATGGAGTTGATGGTGGGGATGTCGAGGCCGCACGCGGGGGGATCGGAGGCTGGGGAGGGGGAGGGGGAGGGGGCGAGGCGGCTACGGTGGCGGGGCGAGGAGGTGAGGCGGAGGAGGAGGAGGTCGGGGCGGTGGGGCCAGTGGAGGCAGCACTTGATGACGAAGATGTAGTAGCTGAGGAGGAGGACGGCTATTGCCTGTTGCTTTGATTTTTTTGCAAAAAAACCCAACTCGGTTGGGAATTCGTACGCATTAGTGCGTATGAGATCGTGCGTGTGTGTATATATATATATATATATATATATATATATATATATATATTCTTATTCTTGAATGGATCGATGTGGCGACATTATTAGTGAAGGAGATAATGGTAGAGAAGGTGAGAATATCGATATAGGCAGTGATAGAGGTGGGGGAGATGGTGGTGGCATGGACGTCAAGGTGATAATACCGATGGGGGTGGAAATGGATAAAGCAGTGAGAATAGATGCAGAGGTGGAGATGATCATGGTGGATATAAAAGAGGAGGTGAGAGTAATAGCGGAGGTGAGGACAGTGATGAAGGAGATGGGAGGTGATGGAGGAGGAGGTGTGAAAGTGAGGGATGTGTAATAAGATAATTACTTATCTATGGTTAGTCTACACTCTACAATGTTTTGAGTATTTAACAGTTAGCTAATGGAAGTACTAATATTAGCACATTAAGATGATTTTCGACAACTAATATCAAAATACCCAAGATTTTAGAGTCTAAAAAACTCAAAATTATATGCATCGAAACATCACTTACAAATAATTTGAACAACTTTTGTTTTTGGATGCTAGTTACGCTTGCTTCGTACATGCGTTTTCTGTAGAGTTGTCAAAATTCAAAAATATTTAAGTGTCTAAAAAACTCAAAATTACATGCATCGAAACATCACATACAAATAATTTGAACAACTTTTTTGCATGCTAGTTAAAAAAGCACGTGTTCCGTACGCTGTGTTCTCTATAGAGGTGTAAAAGAAACGTACATATGCGTTGTGCATGCGTTCTCTATAGAGTTGTCACACGTTGAAGTTTCTATTAAGCGTCAATCCTCATAAGTTTTGCTTCAAATTGATCCCTCAAATTGCTAATTCTACTCTTAATTAGAAGGACTAATTTCAAGATGACTCAAGGATATGAAAAGCTAATAGCAAGTTAAATAATTTGATGGCCTACTTCCAAAATAGCTTCAAAATTAGGACCTAATAACAATTCCAATAACTTTAAGGATTAACTAAAATATGAAAGATTTAATGTACTAATATATAGAAAGTGTTTGTTGAACTATTTGACGGCCTATTTTCACTTGGGCAACCTCAGTTACTCAATGGATGAGAAATAAGATTTATTTATGTAAAGGAACATATAGAGTTGCTAGGGGTTATTCATTAGTGTAATTTGGAGGATAATGAGATAATTTTTGGAACATCACTTTTTGGTGTTATTCATTGGGGTAATTGGAATTGGAGTCAACTTTGTGGTGTTATTGGTTTGTTGGGGTAATTAGGGGACAAATACTCCATTTTCCCCTAAATTACACCAACTATATAAAGATCCTCTCCACCCCTTCCTCATAATTACCTTAAATTTACCCCATCCTCCATATTGGCACAATGTTGTTCCACTTTGAAGACAATTGAGATAATTTAAAAATATTTTTGTATTACTTAACTAATACGTGCTAATTATATTATAAATATATGATATGATATATAAAATATAACATATATTAATATTTTAATAACATAATTTAATAACATATATTAATAATATTATATAATAGTAATTATAGTATAACTTATTTATTATAATATTATATAATATTATAATAACATATATTAATAATATTATGTAATATATTATTATATAATATTAATTAGTAATTATAGTATAACGTATTTATTATAATATCATATAATATTTTAATAACATATATTAAAATTTTAATAACATATATTAATAATATTATATAATAACATATATTAATATTTTAATAACATATATAATATTTTAATAACATATATTAATAGTATTATGTAATATATTATTATATAATATTAATTAGTAATTATAGTATAACGTATTTATTATATATTATATAATATTTTAATAACATATATTATTATATAATATATTATTAAATAATTAATTTATAAAATATTATTATAGTTATTATATATGACATACTATTATAATATAATATAATATAATACTATAGTTTAAAATAATATAATATATTATACTATAACATGATACCTATTAATATATATTATTGTAATTATCATGTTATATATATGTATATATATTATTTTAATTTTAATATAATATTTTAAAAAATATTACATTGAATAAAGTAAAATATTATAATATTTTATATAGTACATTATATCCTATGATACTATATTATAATATATTAAATTAAATAATATATTATTAAAATATTATATTAAATATATTATTCATATATTATATCAATTATTATATAATGTAGCATACTAATATAATGTTAATTAGTAATTATTGTATAACATATTATATTTTTGTATAACTAAAATAATGTATTATATTAAATATTATATTATTAAAATATTATATTAAATATATAAATATTATATTATATTAATTATTATATATAGTATAGCATGCTAATATAATATAATACAATACAATATAATAATTAATAATAGTAATTTGTAAGTAGTAGAATATATTATATTTTAATATAAAGTAAAATAATATTTATATTATAATAATATACTAAATAATATACTAAACCAATTGGATAAGTTAATTTAGAAGTAATTAATAGATAAAATTATATTTTAATAAGATGCTACATCATCAATTATCCCACATGAATTGTCAAATCAAATGCTGAAATTATCCCATTATCCCACTTTACCCTACTCAAAATATCCCAAAGGGATAAAATTGTTCCATTAAAACACTTTTTCCCCTAGCCCCAATTTGTCCCAACCAATTGTTGCGCGCAGCGGAAATTTTGGCAGCACTTCGACAGCACAACAAGAGAGTCAGGTCGCAATAAGAATTCTCGTCTCACCAAGGAGACAAGAATCTGAAGCGGATATCTCAACAAAGTGAGATATCGACTCTTCCTCTCATCAGTTCTAGGACTGACCTATCGAGGGATCCTAAAAGCTATTACAAATCATACAAAAACAGTACAACCAATTTTTACGTGGTTCGGCAAATTGTCTACGTCCACGGGGCAAGGAAAGGGAGAGATCTACTAATAGAGGGAGAGAATACAACTAGGGTTTACAATCGCTCACAATCTAAACCCTCAAACAAACTCTCTCAAATCCCTCACAAACTCTCTCTACAAAAGCACAAAAGCCTACACACAAAATCTCCTCTTGAATTCTGTGTTTTTCTTCTGCACCGCTGCTGCAAACTTTTCCTCTGCTTTTGCTTTTGTTCCGCAGTCAAGCCCTCTTGCACCCTCAATTGCTGCTGCTCTTAAAAAAAAACCTAGCACATTGTTATTTATAACTTCATATCGAGTGGGCCTATGAAACAAAGTCGAGAACGAAACAAAGTCAGGAACGTGGCTGGCTCGTGCTCTCGTTCACGTGGTGTGGTGGGCCCCCCTCTATAAATGAGTTCACACAATTCTCCACCTCGGTGAAGTTTTCTCAAAACTGAGCCAACACCAAAGCAACCAAATGTCCCACTTGTTGTGTCTAGTACGAACTCAATCCACAACAAGTCAAGAACTCAAACGAGAGTCCAAACAATCTCACCCCCATTAACTAATCCAAACCGGCTGCATCTGAAAGACTGCCTACGTATCCTCTTGCCCAAGAAATCAAGCCAAATGTAGTTCATCCAAATGGCTGCTAACAACCTCAACAATCACAAATGTACAACAAGTTTCGACAATGATCAAACTTGTTGCTCGGAACCACCTTAGTGAGCATATCCGCCGGATTATCCTTCGTGTGGACTTTCACAATCTCCACATCGCCATCTTCAAGAACATCCCGAACAAAGTGATAACGAACGTCAATGTGCTTCGTCCGCGTATGAAAAACCTGATTCTTCGCCAAATAGATAGCACTCATGCTATCATAATGAATAGTGACGGATCTCTGCGATATACCAAGTTCCTCCAAAAGTCCTCGAAACCAAATAGCCTCCTTCATAGCCTCCGTAACTACCATATACTCTGCCTCCGTCGTAGACAAAGCCACCGTCGACTGTAACGTGCATCTCCAACACACCGGCGCACGGGTCAAAGTAAACACATACCCTGTCGTAGACCGACGCTTATCCAAATCCCCGGCATAATCCGAGTCAACATAACCAATGCATAGCTGCCCATCTGTAGTGTCCCGCTCATAAACCAAACCAACATTGAGCGTACCTTGAATGTACCTCAAAATCCATTTCACAGCATCCCAATGACCCACTCCTGGATCATGCATGTATCTCGATACCATGCTTACTGCCTGTGACAAATCTGGTCTCGTACATACCATCGCGTACATCAAGCTCCCAACTGTGCTCGCATATGGAGTCTTCGACATCAACTCTCGATCTTCAACTAACTTTGGTGAAAGACCAGCTGAAAGCTTCAAATGGGCTCCCAAAGGTACACCAACTGGTTTCGTATCCATGCTAACATGGAATCGCTGTAGAACCTTCTTTAAATAAGCCACCTGTGTCAAACAAATTCTGCCCTTCTTCTCATCTCTGCCGATCTCCATCCCTAGAATGCGCTTCGCCTCGCCTAAGTCCTTCATCTCAAACTCATTTGAAAGCTGAACTTTCAACTCATCTATAGCCGACCTAGAACTAGAGGCAACTAATATGTCATCGACATAAAGTAACAAATAGATGTACGCACCTCCTTTCAACTTGCGAAAATATACGCAAGGATCAAACTAGCTCCGAGTGTACGAATGACCAATCATAAAACCATCGAATCGCCTATACCACTGTCGAGGAGACTGCTTCAAACCGTATAGCGATTTCTTCAATCTGCAAACCAATTTATCTTTCCCTGCAGCTCAGAATCCCAATGGCTGAGTCATATATATTTCTTCATCAAGATCACCATGAAGAAATGTCGTCTTCACATCTAACTGATCTAACTCCAAACCATACTGTGCCACCAAAGCTAGCAAAATCCGAATCGAAGAGTGCTTCACCACCGGAGAGAAAACCTCATTATAATCTATTCCTTCCTCCTGTGCATAGCCCTTCGCAACCAACCTAGCCTTGAATCTCAATGGAGTGCCTTCAATGCCCTCCTTCTTCGTGTATACCCACTTGCAACCAATTACCTTCTGCCCCTTTGGAAGCTCAACAAGCTCCCATGTATCGTTCTTATGAAGAGACTCCATCTCCTCCTTCATAGCCACCTGCCACGAATCAGCCTCCGAACTCTGCTCGGCCTCTCTGAATGTAGTAGGCACCATCTCATCGATACTCTCCACCGGAAGTGCATACGTAACTGTGTCGGCATACCGTGCTGGCATCTGTATGTTTCTCCTCTGTCTCCAAACCGTAATAGAATCATGAACCTGAGTCGTCGGTTCCTGATCCTGCACATTTGTACCCGTATCCTCCGTGTTACCGTCGTTCTCGCCTGGCGTCACCTCAGTCGGCACCTGCATGGATACTATACCATCTGGACAATGTGGAGCTGCATCGATCTCCACCACCTGCGTTATCTCCTTCGTCGGGTCGCTCTCTATCTTATGAGAGCTGGGAAGCTTCAAGATAGAAGCCTCATCGAATGTAACGTCCCTACTCAGCACAATCTTCTTATCCACTAGATCCCAAAGCTTATATCCCTTGACACCACGCTTGAATCCTACAAATATGGCCTTCCTAGCTCGAGGTTCTAATTTATCAGTTCTAACATGATAATATGCAGGGCACCCAAATACCTTGAGCTGGTCATAGTCATGTGCTGGCTTTCCCGACCACATCTCCATAGGGGTTTTCCCCTCAATCGCAGATGAAGGTAGCCTATTAATGAGGTGGCTCGCATATGTAAGTGCCTCAGCCCAAAAGATCTTCTCCAAACCACTCTGCGACAATAAGCATCGAATCTTTTCCAGTAAAGACCGATTCAACCTCTCTGCCACCCCATTTTGCTGCGGTGTATGACTAACCGCGAAGTGCCTCTCTATGCCCTCGTCTCGACATAGCTGCTGAAAGGGGTCAGAAGTATACTCACCACCGTTATCGGATCGCAACGTCTTGATCTTTCTCCCAGTCTGCAGTTCCAATCTCTTCTTCCACTCCACAAACAAATCTAGGATTTCACTCTTCTTTGTCATGGTGTACACCCAACAACGCCAAGAATAGTCATCTACAAAAGTGACGAACCAATGTCGACCACCAAGTGATGTAGTCTTGGTGGGACCCCAAACGTCTGTGTGCACGTAGTCCAGTATGCCCCTCGTCTGATGAATGGCAGTCCCGAACTTTACCTTCGTCTTCTTGCCAAGAACACAGTGCTCACAGAACTCAATCTTTCCACTCTTGGCTCCCTTCAATAGCCCCTGCTTGCACAATGCCTGCAGTGACTTTTTACCTGTGTGCCCCAACCTATAGTGCCAAAGTCTGCTCATGTCCGCTTCTGAAATAGCCAAAGCAACCTGGCCAATCTCGGTGCTTCCCTTCAGATAATACAAATTCTGATTGCGGACTCCCTTCATCACCACCAATGATCCCTTAGTAACTTTCGCTACAACGTTTTCGAAAGTCACCTTGAATCCTTTCGCCTCCAAAGCTCCAACTGAGATAAGATTTTTCTTCAGTTGAGGAACAAATCTCACCTCCTTCAACTCACGGACTACTCCATCGTGCATCCTAATCCGCACGGTACCTATCCCACAAATGCCACAGGATTGATCATTTCCCATGACAACAATGCCCCCGTCGACTTTCTCAAAAGATGCAAACCAGTCTCGCCTAGGGGTCACATGAAAAGTAGCGACGGAATCAAGCATCCAATCTGATGCATCCACATGGTTCACCTCCGGAGTAATCAGTAGAGAAAAGCACGAATCATCGGAATCATCGCCTTTTGTAACGTTCACCTCATTGGCCTTCGAGCCCTTTTTCTTGCCATTCTCCTTCTCCTTGAGCTTTAGGCAGTCTCTCTTCCAATGTCCCTGCTCTTTGCAGAATGCACATTGGTTCTTTGTTAATTGGTGGCGGTTTCTTAACTTTGACCTCCCTCTATTACCACCTTTCGGATATGGGCTTCTACCTCTCGTCGACAAGGCCTCGCCTGAAGTACTAGCGTGGGAAGTCTCCTTGTCCTTCCTCCTCAAATCGTAATTGGTCAATGCGTTAGTCACTTCACTATAGCTGATAGAAGATCTCCCATTCAACAAAGTGAACACGAAGGTATCATACTCCTCATCCGGTAAGGAGCCTAATAAAATAATCTCCTTGTACTCATCCGATATCTTCTCATCAACATTCGCCAAGTCCGACAACAACTTAGTGTAGTTGTTCACATGAGCCGCTAGTGAGGTGCCTCTGGACATCTGAAATTTGAAGAGTTTTCGCAGTAAGTGCAACATGTTCTCAACACTCTTTGTGAGATACTTATTGTTGAGAATTTCCCACATCTTCATTGCAGACGTCACCCCAATCACATCATATTTCAGCTCCTGTTCTAAACAGGACCTGATCACCCCACAAGCGTTCATATTCATCTTCTCCCATACCGCCTCATCATATTTAGGTGGCCTCTCGTGGACCATGATGGTCTCTTCCAAATTCTGAGCATTGAACGCATCCTGTACGTCGCTCATCCACAAATCAAAGTTGATTTTGCCATCATATTTTACCACACTAATTTTAGTGTTCTGAAAACCAACTTGAACCGTACTCGCCATCGATTTGCTGCTTTCACCTTCTTCTCCCATTGCGAACTAACTCCAAATTATAGAGAAAGAATAAATTTGATAGAAAATTAGGAACCACCCAACTGAACCCTAGATCGGATTCCAAATAGATCTCCTATCCACACGAGGAAAGAGAAATCTCCAACGGCAACTCCTAATACTATCTCCACCGAAGCCTAGAACTCCAAGAACCAAGCTTCACACAAAATCTTCCTCCACCAAACTCCAAAACCCTAGATCTGAAATCTGGGCTCTGATACCACTTGTTGCGCGCAGCGGAAATTTCGGCAGCACTTCGGCAGCACAACAAGAGAGTCAGGTCGCAATAAGAATTCTCGTGTGACGCCCCTGGGTTCACACAAGGCTGCAGTCCAAGGTGAAACCAAGAATGTCAAACCTGCCATGCACCACACCGTGCAATAACATGTTTCACCATCACAATCAACATCTATCTAGTAGAATCAATAACAGGTGTAAGTACAAGAACAGGTAAAAGATAATACTCGAATGACTGATGAAATCTAAATAATCAAATAGATATCTCATCATCCAACAAATGGGAATACATAAACAATGTCAGAATAGATAAGCAGGGGTACTGAACAAGTCTCAAGTACAAACATCTGACCAAAAATGAAATAAGGCACACAGCCTTTACAACTTCTATGAAATAGTCCTCAATGTCTAATCACCTACTACAGTGGAGCTCAAGATACAAAATACATAACAAAAATGTGAAAGCTGAGCACTAAAGTGATCCGCTATCAACCTGCGACACTCCGTGCTCCTGGCTCGTGACCTGAAAGGGGGAGGGACAACGAGCGTCAAAGTGCTAGCGAGTAACATCACAACCAACCCCAAGGGAAAAGGGCTCGTTGTTTAAGAAAAATACAGATAATATATAATAGATCTAAAATTTATTAATCTCACTAAGGAGGGTTTTAGTATTTAGAGGTTTATAACACGAGAATAGGTACGTCGAGCGAAATAATCCAAACAAGGAAACCCTCATGTATATACCTTATATCTCAAATATATAAACCCCTATATACTAAACCCGAGGTTCAAATACTGTAGCAAAAAGAGGGAAAAACAACAAACACCAAAGTATGATAACTTTGCTATGACAGAACCAACATGAATATCATGTTACTACTTACATGTATATCATGTAAAAATCTACATAAGTGTTATACCAAAATCTACATATTCATCATGTTGTGAAATGCAGTATAATAATCGTACACAGGGTTATGAATCATGTCCGAAACAAGAACTAACTATCGTAGTTATCCAAACTCATGGATTAAGTGTCAAATTGCCCAACACGAGGACTGAAGGGGATTATAGTCCAACACGAGGACTTCTATGGATTATAGTCCAACACGAGGACTTCTATGTATTATAGTCCAACACGAGGACTGTGGAAACGATAAGAGAGCGCTATATCTCATATAGTGAAACCTGCTCATGACTCTCACAATCAAAATAGTATATAAGTCCCAAATCTACACCCCGGGTCATCTATTATGCATGAACATGTAATGGGGTAATTATCATAGTCAGATAAACCAAGCAAACCCCCAAATACGAGTAAAAACACTCAAATACACCAAATCTGGAAATCTGGAACAGGGAGTCGTCGGTCGACCAATCCGGTCGACCGAACTCTGATACAAAATCAGAACGGTCGCCCACCAGAACCGTCGGTCGACCGATATGAACCGTCGGTCGACCGATATCTTGCTCGGTCGACCGATTTTGAATCGCGGTCGACCGAAATCCAGCCGCGGTCGACCGGAGCCCTGACTCGAGCTCAGCGGTCGACCGCGTCGGTCGACCGCCGAGCGGACAGAACCCTGCCTGGGTTCTGTCAGCTGCTGAAACCTGTAACGAAAACTTATGATTTCTTTGCGATAACATTTGCTGAAGCAAACCCAACATCAAACAACCAAAATCAGGTTTTGAAACTACTCTTCTACTAAACGAATCATTAAGGAATAAACCAAAACGTTTAGATAGGTTGTAAAAAGAAACGTTTTAAACTCCTGTTAGATAAACTTTCAGATCCAGATCTCAGAAACTAACATGAGAGATTGATTCTTAAGGTTCCTGTTACTGAGGACTCGTTTTTGGTACGAAAATACTGCTTGGGCTCATCAGAAATCTCATAAAAATCACAATGAAACAGTAAAAATAAGGGGGTGAGGGATTGGGCGAGATGATACTCGCCTTAGGTGTTGATGAACGCTGTGGGGATGATCCTCCTTGCTCAAATCTGCAGAAATCTCCTGGAGCTCCTCCAACTCCTCCAATCTCCAGCTCCAGATAGGGTTACGTTTGGGGAAGAAGAAGAAAGAAAGAAGGAAAGAGGCTAGGGTTACGATTTGGGGTTCAGCCCTTGCTTCCTGGGTTGAGTTGGTTTAAATACCAACTCCCCAACCTGACCCGAAACCCAAAAGCCCAAATACCAAAACCCGAAACCAAAACTGAAATACACTCTCTGACCGCTGATCGGTCGACCGCGCCGGTCGACCGCGTCGGTCGACCGATCAGCACTAAAATGCCTACTGATGGCATTTTTTTTCTGCTGATCGCCAACTCACTCGATTTCTCTCACTTGAAAATACCTGCTGGGTTCCCAAACACTGATAAAATCATTTATTTGATATACCTATGCATATATTTATGATTACTCATCATACGGGAATTATTTACTATCATTAATTCACATATATATTATAGAAAAATATTCGGGGTTTTACATCTCGTCTCACCAAGGAGACAAGAATCTGAAGCGGATATCTCAACAAAGTGAGATATCGGCTCTTCCTCTCATCAGTTCTAGGACTGACCTGTCGAGGGATCCTAAAAGCTATTACAAATCATACGAAAACAGTATAACCAATTTTTACGTGGTTCGGCAAATTGCCTACGTCCACAGGGCAAGGAGGGGGAGAGATCTACTAATAGGGGGAGAGATCTACTAATAGAGGGAGAGAATACAACTAGGGTTTACAATCACTCACAATCTAAACCCTCAAACAAACTCTCTCAAATCCGTCACAAACTCTCTCTACAAAAGCACAAAAGTCTACACACAAAATCTCCTCTTGAATTCTGTGTTTTTCTTCTGCACCGCTGCTGCAAACTTTTCCTCTACTTTTGCTTTTGTTCCGCAGCCAAGCCCTCTTGCACGCTCAATTGCTGCTGCTCTTAAAAAAAACCTAGCACATTGTTATTTATAACTTCATATCGGGTGGGCCTATGAAACAAAGTCGGGAACGTGGCTGGCTCGTGCTCTCGTTCACGTGGTGTGGTGGGCCCCCCTCTATAAATGCGTTCACACACCAATAACCCCCCATAAAGGTGGAAGACAACAAATTAGACGGACTTTATCCAGTCCAGAATGCGTTTGGTTGGTTTTTATAATTTATATGTAAGAGTGCATCTAGTTTCTCCCCATTCTAGACATGACACTGTTTCAACGAAAGAGTATTAATTTTAGAAAAAACCCCTTTCCCTTTGTGGGTTTCTAGAAATTCCCCTTTCCCTTCCCCAAACAACCCCCCCCCCCCCCCCACCCCCACCCCCACCACCAAAAAAACAAAAAACAAAACAAAACACCCCAGCAATACCATCAAGCCTAATATGTCAATAATCCAAGCATGTCATCGAAAAATGTGAAAATACCGTTAGCCATAAAAAATGACCCTTCTAATTTTTGAGGTTCCACTAATTTTTGACAACTTAATTTTCACTTTGGTACCCAAAGGTTTGTGCGCTTCCCACTTTGATGACGTAAAGTATTTTCTCCAACACTTTGATATTCTAAAGTTTCGATCACGTCTACTTTGATACCCGTAAAGTATTAATTACATAGTCTATCCCGAAGTTTCAATTGGAGGAAATAATTTAAACAAATTATCAGAATTGTGAAAATTGATATTCTACAAGAATAAGATTTTTTTGGTAATCCCTCGAATTGCTATTTTTACTTTTGATTGGAGGGACTAACTTCAAAATAAGTTAAGAATCGGCGGAACTAATAGTAATTCGATGATTGAAGGACTAATGCCAAAATAGCTAAGGATTGAGAGACCTAATAGCAATTTCCAAGATTTGGGGGAGGGATTTCAAAATACAAAAGATTTAGGGGACTAATATTTGGGAAATTCCATTTTTATATAATAGTGAAAAAACAACAGCTTTATTATACGAATCTAGATTAGACTTTTAGGGGTGTTATTCTTTCCGGATTGTTGACTTAGACTCGAACAATCATCCATGACTTTGACATTCTTAGATTGGAACTTACATTCGGATTTTATGGTTAGAGCAAGACTCTTGAATTAAATTGTGAGTTTTTGAGTAGAATTCTTGAACTTTTGGTTTGGATTCTTGAACTTATGTTTTGGATTAGTAGATTGAGTATCGGATTCTTAGACTAAATATTAGATTCGTGAATTATTTGCATTAGGAGTTTTAAATTAGATTATTGTGTTACATAATAATTTTTAACAAAAATGAATATTAATTTGAAAAATCACCCTTATTTCAATTAACGGATGATAACTATACAACTAAATATATCTTGTAATCTATTTCGACAATTCACATGATGTCACATAAAAGAAGATAATTAAGTAGTGTTAAGCACATAAATGAAAAAAAGTAGTGGTCAGTACTTAAAAAAATAACTAGTGTTCGACCGTATAAAAACTAATTTGTATATTAAAAATTTAAATATTAAATATGTTAGAAACTTTTATGTCAAATATTTATTATCAAATATTTGAATGATTTAATATTAAATAATTTTACTATTTAATATGTTAAAAATTTAAATATTACATATATTTACTATTTATGTATTTAATATATTTCATATTAACATTTAAATAAAAATCAAATGTATGTAATATAATAATAAATATTTAAAACATTTATATACTTAAGAAATATTAAATAATAAACACATATAATTAAATATTATATATATTGAGTGATTAAGTATTAAATATATTTCAATTTGAATGAGTTAAATACATTTACATAAGTTGATTATAAATATTTTAAAATTAAACACATACAATATTTATATATAATTAACTTAAAAATGTAGAATATTTTAAAAATTAAATATATTTACTTTGAAAAACATTAAATATTTAAATAAGTAAAGATAAGAGGAGAGAGAAAATCCATAAAGTGATATCAAAATCCCCTAATTTTAATTGGGACATTCTCTTGAAAAATTCTCATTAAAAACTATAGAGTTCGAATGGAGTGTGAATTTGAAATACTAGTCTTTATAACAATCTTAGACAACCAATAACACCTTAAATTCAAATCCAAATCCTAGTCCTAAACTAGTAACACATTAAATTCAAATTCAAATCATAGTTCGACTTCAATAACACCTTAAATTCAAATCCGAATTCTAGTCCTAAATCAATAACATGTTAAATTTAAATCCGAATTCTAATCCTAAATCAATAACACCTTAAATTCAAATCCGAGTTCTAATTCTAAACAATAACATCTTAAATTAAAATTTAAGAAAAAAGCTGCATCCTAATAAACAGTCATCCACTTACAACTTAGGACGCATCATGTGAGTGAGGGTTACGCCCACCAGTTCTTGTGCAAGATAGTTTCCAATGGATTTGCAAAAATATTTATTTTGAAAACTAATATTGTTAAATGAAAGGTAGGAAAATTAATTAGAGAGAATTTAGGGATAGTTTTGCAAATTTCTAAAATTTAGAGGAAATTTTTTCAAATATAAGATTTGAGGGTATATATGCAATAACGCTTTTATATAATTATAGTTACTAAGTTTTATGTACGTGCAATGTATGTGGTTAAATACCATAATTATGTACTTTTAGTTTATTTCCTTACTAGAAGTTATCCCTAAATTCCACTTTGATACTTTTTGCTCACTTATGTCGCTAAACTTTAACATTGTAATTTTATAAACTTTGTCTGAATGAGCTACACTCAATTTAAATTTTTATGCTAATACTTGAATTGACACGAAACTAATATATTTTGAATCTAATTTAGATTTTTATGTTATTTTGGACTGATATGAAACCAAGCTTCAGTTGAGAAAATATAGCGTTGCAAATGTAAAAAACACCTGAAAAATAGTGTTATAATCCAAGATGATTAATTAAAAGTAGGTTAAAATGATAGAAAAGAGAATATGGAGTATGTTCCTATTCATTGATAAACTTCATAAAATATCATAAATTGAAGATTGATGTTAACTATAGTTTACTTTATTATGATAAAAGCATCCATATAAGTATATGAAAGTACTAAAAATGTTCATGAAAATCCCTTCTAAAGATTCGTAATCTTACTCAAAAAATTACACTATTCTATAAAATATTTAGAAAATATTACCTTTTATTCCTTCTATTTTATTTTTTTATTGAGCCGAGATCAATTCTTCTCCACTTTTATCATTTTCCTAGGCAATCCTAGAGTAGCGTCTTCATCGTCTACATTTGTGACATCGGGCTGGAGCTGGATTTTTTGTGATGTTATCTTTCCCTAGTGTTTTACCAATTAATGTTACTTATGTATTTCTATTGCTCTATTACTCTAATTTATTAGTAAAATTATATGTAGTTACTTTAATTTATACAATCACATTAGTGTTAAATCTATCACATATTTTTTAAAATTTTATTCATTAACGAGATGTTATTAATTTATTAATATTATTTTTTTACTAGCATCAACTTAGACTACGATTAGATGCTGAAAAGAGATAGTAAACTTTAAATTGAAAGTAAATTTACACATTTTAATGAAAGAATATTAAACAATTACTCTTTTTGAAAAGTTCTAAAAATCCAATCCTTTTCGGTAACTTTGAAGTTTTGAGGGTGTGTTTTGCACTTTCAAAATTTTGAGTGTTATTTAAAAATTTTAAAATTTAAGTTCGATGTTAGTAATTTCTAATTTTCACGTCTTGGTGGTAAGTTTCAAATGTCATAATACTTCTTGCATCTCTGAAATTTTAATGAGTTTTTTTTACAATTAGTAAGAGTTTAGGTTGCCTTCTGCAAAATTTAAATTTTTAGTAATCTGCTGATAATTTTCAGATTTGATATGTACTGGTCATGCATTTTGAAATTTAGGATTTTTTATAATTTTTAACTTTTGAGGGAGTTTTTTTTCAATTCTTATAACTTTCTGGTTATTTTTACAAAGTATAAATTTTTAAGTGCTTAATAGTAGTTCATTGAATTCATTTATAGTATTTGAAATTTGAGAATTTTATGGTGTTTTTTATAATTTGAACTTTAAAGGTATTTCTATAATTTTTGAAACATTGATAGTGTTAGTTGAAATTTTTAAATTCTTGGAGGGCTGCTTTTAATTTCCAAATTTTATGTTTGTTATTTTAAGTTTTTTAAAATTTTGGTTGTTTTGTGTACTTTTGGACTTTGAGGGTGTTTTGTGTAGTTTTTGAAGTTTTTTGGGGTTTTTATTACTTCATATGTTATAGTATGTTAGCTAGCATGATTTCTTTATCTAACAAACTAATACCGTGAAGTTATTTCATGTATTCTATTAATATTATTTTTTACTAATATTGTGGAGCTATTTCATGTATTTTACTAATCTTATATTTTTAAATAGATGTTTCATGCATTTTATCGATCTTTTTTTATTTGTTGAGCTATAGGTAGTTCACATGAGACTAATATAGGGTATACTTAGTATTAGGATGAATTAAGATTTAAATGAAATATTCAAAATAGTAAAAGATAATATTGATCTTGGAAAGTTTTTTCGAACTTGTGTTTTTAAAGAGAGAGTATATATATATATATATACT
>BQKN01062633.1:26281-40290 GCA_022839385.1 Asparagus kiusianus
AAATATCGGACGACTAAAATTAATGTCGGATAGCGGATGTAATGACCATGAATTTTTGATATTGGATTAAATAAATTTTTCTGGTATTTAAATATTAAATTTTATTTTTCAAAAGAGTATTTGTATTTTCTTCATTTTCCAGAATTTTCTATGATTTAAAAATCCAGATTATATTTATTTTAATGATTTTACTATTATAAATTAAATTGTTAGACTAATACTTGATTATTTATTACTATTATTATTATTGTTAATGACTATCTTATATTGATTTTTAGCCTATTACATTCCCTCGCATTTTTCTTGTATTTTCTGTATTTTCCCTTATTTTTAGTGTATTTATATAAACCCTAACCTTATAAATATTTTCATATTTTTCCTTCTCCTATTCACGTGAACCCGGCCTCCCCATCTTCTTTCACCCTCTCGTACTCTTTCTCTCTCACACATCAACTCTCTCTTCCCTCTTCATCTCTCAAACGAACCTAACCGTAGCCGCCTCCCCCTCCTCTTCCTCCTCTCACCGCTGACACCCTCAGCTCAGCCCGCTTCTCTTCCACCACCTCAACCACCATAGCCACCGCCCTCTCCACCTTAAATCCGCCGTCGCCTCCTTCCCAGATCCGTGCTGCCGCCCTACCCTCCTCCAGCTCCGCCTCTGCGCCTCCGTTACCCTCAACAACCGCCAGCCCCAAACCTCCGAGTCCCATGCTCGCTGCCTAGCCACCTGCCACCGTTTCTCACCACCGACGTCTGCACCCCAACCCCGAGATCAGCCGACGTTCAGCATCGACTCCCACATCTCCCATGCCTGCTCCTTCCCTTCTTCTTCTTCCCCGAGCCCATCCTCCCCTCAACCACGTCCTCCACCCACACTCACCGCCCCCCTCCACAAGCTCAGCCATGCCTTTCACTGCACACGCCGTCATCCCTACGTCGAGCCTCTCAGCCCCTCCCCCACGTCACTCTCTGCAGCAACACCACCTCCAGCTCCTCTCCTACATCGCCCATCTTCTCGTTGTCCATATCCCCTAGCGCCGCAGCTCCGCGCCTCCTCTTCCTCCTGCAGCCGCCGCTCCCCCTCGACCTCCGTCGAGCTACCCTTGAACCGCGCATAGATCCGCGTCCAAGCCTCACCCAGATCTGTCTCAACCACTGCACACTAATGTTGGCCTCTTTGTTTTGATGGTGTTTAACAAATAATTTACCACTAATATTGTTTGTCTAGTGTTTGTATTTTCTAGGCAAATAATATGTTGGAGGATGGATGGAATTGCGCATTCACGATCATATCCAATGGAGGTTGGCGGAATTATGGAGTGAAGCAATGTACATTCAAATTAAAGATACAAGTTCAAGCTTCTTCCGTAAGTGTACCAAGTCAAGCTTATTGAAGATCAAGATCAAGCTTGGGTAATTTAGTTTAGGTTTTTATATTATGTGTGTTGGTACTCTAAGATCAATCATATACACACATACACATATTTGGTTTTATATATATATAGTCATATATATAAGTTTTGATTTTCAAGTTTAAATATGAAACAAATACATATTTATATATATATATATATATATACATATTTGTTTTCATATGGTTAAGTTGTTTTGGTTTAGTTATGTTGATATGAAACATATACACTTTTGTTTGTTTTATATTCTATTGTATTTAGAAAAATATTATGTTTATGCATTAAAGACTTGTTCACACTATTTTCATATCTCGGATAATGTCTACAAATCCATTCTAAAGTGTTGCCAAGTTGTTTGAACTCGTTTTTAGAAAAACCAAGTTTTTTGTTCATGTACGTGCATGTGTCTGTGCATGTTTTTACAAAATAGATACGTTTTCACAATTGGGAAATGCAATTTAAAAAAATTTTTCATTTACATGTTTATCATTATATATACAAACATTTTCCCAAGTTTTACTAATTTTGGAGTTGTTTTGTTATTTTCAATTGAATTTACAAAACTGTATTTTCAGCAGTTTTTTAGAAACAATTTATCTATGTTCAAACATTTATTTCTCTCAACTGGGAAGTGATTTTTCAGAAATTCTTTCTCTAACATGTTCATATACATGTATAGAACGTTCTCTCAACATTTCATGGTTTTTGGACTTTATTTACTATTTTTAATTGATTTTACAAAATCAGATACGCAAAATTCTAGAACTGTCAAAAACTGGAAACTGCCTGTGCATGTTTGCTTCAGTGCGGTCGACCGCCACGGTCGACCATGCTACAGTAGGATCGACGGCGATGGTCGACCAGCTATAGTTCAGAAAGTAGTTTTGCGGTTTTTCTTCTCACGGTCGATCGCCAATGTTACCGTTGCACAGTAACAGTAACTTGCTGATTTTTGTTTTTTAGTGGATTTTTAGGGTTTTTGGGGTTAGTTTCTTCAAACCTATATATACCCCTTTGCCATAACTATTTTCTATCATAATGAGAGTATTTTAAACAAGTTTAAGAAAGTTTTAAAGTTTTATTTAAGTTTGTTTTAAGAAGCTTTTAAGCATTTAAGTGTTTCGATTTTGTGAATCAATTCCACAAGATCTTGAGGACATTATCTATTAAAGTTTGAGCTTCCAACTATTCTCCCTCCATCTCTTGTTATCCATTGAGAAGTTTTCTAAACTCAAACTCTAGCTTTACATTTATATACTTGTTTGATTATCATTGTTCTTAAGCTAGATTTTATATTTGAGTTTAGTTTTGTTTTATTGAATCTCATTGTTATACACACCCACTTGAGCTTATTGTATTTGCATTTATAATATATTTGGGGTTATGAGAGATTGTAACAATTGAGTGTGAACTTTCATTGTGTTCTCATCCATATTAGAGAATAATCATTTGTTGTATTTGTGCTTATTGTGAGATACACTTTGTAATACACTTGTACACCGAGAGGAGTGTGTGGTGAGAGTCAGGGATCGTCCCAAGAGGAGTGACGTTGGTTGACGAACCTAAGGAGAGGTTGTAACCGAGCACTTGAGGGAGACACGGCTAGGTCCAACACTTGTGAGGGTGTAGAGTGGGTTTACAAGAGTGTGAGTTGTAGAGTTTTCGGTTAGCTAGAAAACCGAGTGTGTAGAAGTTCCGGCTTCCAAACCGGTTTGTGATAGTAGATTTCTCCCCGGGAGTGGGGAGCGGAGACATAAGATGAAAGGTCCGAACTCCGTGATCATTTGAATGTGTTTGAGTTTGTCATTGGCGTATTTGCTTATGCATTTATCTTATATCGCCAGTTGCCTATTACCCTTGTATATTTTGCCCTATCACATTTGTAGTTTGATTATTTCACCCTTGTGTTAATTTATATATCCTTGTATATATCTCATAGTATATCTCATTGCTAGGATATATCTCCTTGTTCATATTGTTTATCCTAGCTTATATATATTGTTGTATTTCTACTTGCTATGATAACTTGTTATTAGTTTTAATTAGCATAAAATCGGATTAGATTAGCATAAGACCCTAATCACCCCCCTCTAGGGTCTAACAACTAACACCCCGACGAAGCCGTCGTATCCCCCTCCTCTATATTCAGATATGCCGTCAACTACTCTACCCGCTTCAGACCCGTCGCACCACATCCGTAGCGGCGTCGCTGCCTCGTCCGTAGGCCGACGGACTCGCACGTTAGCGTCGATTTGTTCGACGAAACCCCGAGGCAAGATCCCCTCTCTTGTCTCTTGTTAAAATTATTTGTTAGTTAACAATATTGGTTAGATTATTTCATGTGTAATTATTTGATAGTTGTAATTCCATCTTGCTCTGTTATTAGTAGTTGTTCATGATTCCTGTTCATGATTCATGACACTGACATATAGTATTAATTACATTTATCATCCCTTGTTATAATTGAGAATTACAAGAAATACATGATTGTGGTGACCTGTGTGAACTGAATAAGACATAGAGGCCTGTGTGTTGTTGACTTAGAAAATACAAGAGAGTTAGAATGAGAAAATCTTTGTTCATATGATCGGATGTGGATGTTGATGTATCTTCCAGGCTCGCACCAGTGAGTTTGTGTAGCATTGGGGTTGGTTTGTTGGGTCAAAATGAAGTTTTTATAGTCACTTTGGTCAGTGAGTTTCATATTCACCCGAGTTTAGCTTGAGTTCGGACCAGGTTAAAAACAGATTGCGTGTAGTCATCTGACCGAGTTTGTGTAGCAGTATTGGATGCACGTAGGGAATACGTGAATAGTTAGTTATCTGATAATATGAACATTGACTCTATGTGAGATATGGATCAGTGACTGTTATAGAATGATTAGTTACAAACCCTCGTCACCCAGTTGATTTTTAGATTATTATGATTTAGTAGTGGATTACATGTTGATTTTGTTGGATTTTCAGTTGCAAGCTTCTTTGTCATTTCTGTTGCATTAGTTATGGCATTGGTCATTCGACCGTTCTATTTTTTTTCTTTTGTGGGATCTTGCCGTGTGTCATGCATGCTGACGTACACCAGATTACACCTGTTTTCTCTGGTGTACGTCAGATTTAGAGGATGAACAGGTCTAGCTTGGAGACGTGCCAGAGCCAAGGTATTCTCAGCCAGAGAGCCTTGCAGACAAAATTAAAGAATAAGTCGAAGCTCAGTTATTTCCTTTTCTTAGTTGATAGTCCTTAGTTGCTTTTGTAGTACTTTCTATTTTTGTTGGACGATGTATTTTTATGTTTATTCAGTATTCAGTTGTTCTGTTTTGTAATAAGGGCATGTTTGACCCAAACATTGTATCTCGGATGTTATTCCGTTTGTGATATGATTTTTTATTCCGATTTGTTTATTATATTCTTGCTAATTATGATCGGGACCCGTGACTTTGCATTTTATATTGCTTGACGCTTACCGTATTAGGTTGAGAAGAAATAGTTTTTTATTTATTCTCGTCAATCTAATACGTTGCGGGCTTGTTCACGTTCCGATTGTAGGCGTCTAAAAATGCCTATGGATGCCCGCACACAGCTCGAGACGGAGAGAAGACGATGAACATCGTTATCCGAGTCTAAGAGGATTATCTATCGCCGACAAGCGCATGAAGCAAAACGACGAACCAAGTGGCCCGCGTGCATCAATCAACACGCGCGCATCAATCAACACGCGTGCGTCAATCAGTTCGCGCGCGTCAATCAGTTCGTGCGCGTCGGTCAACACGCGTGCATCAATCAATACGCGCGCATGTCAACCAACGCGCGTTCGACGGTCAATCCCGCAATGAAGCGTGCAAGTAAACGAGACGGTCAAACACGCGAAACGGCAAAAAAAGAACAAGTCCCGGAACGAAAAGAGTCAAAAGGAGAAAGAACTCGGCAGAGGCGACGGACCCGTGCAAAGCGCGGAACGGAACAGACCGACCCGCGCAAGCGTGGGTCGGATTATCTGTCGCGCAGTTCGGGGCCAATACGCGTTTTGAAGCGGTTTTTCACAGGATTTATCTGTTCCAGGGGGTCTTAACTGACTTGATATCATCCCCAAACGTGGTTAGGCTGTTGTTAACTGAAGATAAGGCCAAATCACTTATTCTCATCCAAATAACCGCATCCGAGGCCTATAAATATCAGCCGAAGGCCCTATTTTACAGATCGGGAATTTTGTCAAGAGGACGAGGTGCTGCTGGATTGAAGAGTGAAGGAGCATGAAATTTCAGCGAGGGTTGACAGATCTTGGTGAGTTCTTTGGCATAAAGAAGGAGAGTTCGAGAGATCCGAAGCCCGTTCCCGTCCGTTCCTCGAGATTAGGCTTGGTCTTAATCTCGAGAAGAACTACTGATTTCGCTTGGTCGATTTCAGCGCTTCAAGCAAATACCTCCTTGGTGAGGTAGGAGCTCTACCAAATTTTCATCAACTGGATCCAGATCTAAGGCTGTCCACGGATATCAAAATCCCCGGCATAGGCAAAGATCCCACGCAAGCAGAAGGCCGATAAACGATCTCTTCATTTGTTTGACGAGAATTGTATTTTTCATTTTCATTGTGTAAAAGTCTTATAAAAAGACTATCTTTTTTTGTTTTCATTGTAACGACTAAAGTTGTAATGAATACCGTAATGAATACATCAATTTTTGACGCAAACAAACTGGCGACCACAGTGGGAGCCAACGCTCTCGCTGCCGAGGCCGTCATGTCGCAACCGATGATCAAGATCCCGGCTGAAGAGGTGGTCGAATACGAGTTCGACCAACAGAAGTACGAAGAATACCTCTCGTCCTCCTCCTCCAGATCCTCAGCTTCTCGCAAGCGCAGGAAGATTAATGCCCCCGTTGCTGCGGTAGCTGAACCTTGCAACACCCTTCCGGCCTCTAACGAGTCCGGATCTGCAGATCTGAACTCCTCTCAATCAAGGAGTTGAGTTCAGAAGGCACGCCCACTTTATCGAAGAGAGCTCGCCAAAGGTAGCGCCAACTCGCTAGGGCTTTGGAGTCTATTGACGGGATCCGTTACGATACGGATTTGAAAATTAGGCAACGTCAAGCGCCCCAACAGCGGACAAATGCCCTCTCCTCCAAATCATCAATAAGTGAATGGGTACAAGTCAAAAGGACCCGTTCAACTCTTGAGGAGCGGATCAAAAAGCACCGCGCACTGCTTGCGCACGCGCGAATTCTTGCACGAGAGGCCAAGAAGTTGCAGAGGGAAGAAGTGGAAGAGAAGCCATAAAAACTGTACAAAGTTTGGAGGCCAAAGTCCAAGACGGCGACCGAAAAGATCGAGAATCGCGGGTCACTTGGATCCGACCCTCCACTTCGCGGGTCACTTGGATCCGACCCTCCACTTCGTGGGTCACTTGGATTCGACCCTCTAAATCGCAGGTAACTTGGATCTGATCCTCCAAATCACGGGTCACTTGGATCCGACCCTCCACTTCGCGGGTCACTTGGATCTGACCCTCCACTTTGCGGGTCACCTGGATCCGACCCTCCAACCCGCGGGTCACTCAAGTCTGACTTGTGCCAGGGTAAAGACAGAAGACGTTCTGCACCTATTTCGTTGATCCCTTCGAGTTCTGTACCTCCGGGGGAGCACCACGACAGCATGGATTTGTCCCGATTTAAGATCGCGGATCGCCTTGGTCCTTCGCACGCGGGTCGAGGCAAAGCCTCGATCAAAGAACGCTTAGGTCGGGTGACTGAATCCCGAGCAGTTACTCGAGCTGGGGGTCGCACACGGAAAACTTCTATAATTGACTGCCTCGGATGATGAATTAAACTCCAAGAGCCCGTCAAGAGTTCACGCTCACAAAGGCGTGACTCTAAACGCGTGACTCTTGAGAACGCTAATAAAGCGGCAAATCCCCTGAAAGAAACGTATTCATCTGACGATGACAACGTTATACCTGGGGAGTTGTGCCAACACACGATAGGTTGCTCCGGTCATCTGACTGATGAGTTGTACTATCAGGCTGGGAGTACGAACAAGTCTCGAAAGAGAAATACCCAGAACACGAAGTCTCACTACCCGTGCGCCAAGTTAATCAGGGTAGTATTATCAGCGTGTAGTTGCCCCAAGACCGCTCCGCAGAGGGTCTCGGTATTTGAGAGGATCTCTAACGGAAAGGCTAAGTCCAATCCAAAGCGTCTCCGTAAGAAACGATCGGTCGTTCAAGGTGACGAACCCCCAGAAGTTACCATCAATATGGTTAATAAGGGAAAATCGATTCGACCTTCTAGCTCTGACCCGCTTGTATCACATCGTCTAACCCGGTTACGATCAGGAACTATTAGACAAAGAGATTACCAGAGAATGCAGAGGGGATTATCCTCCGATGATGAAGCATCAGATGCCAACTCTGCAGTCGCTTCTGACAATACGATCTCCAGCCCAGGTCAATCGCGCGAAGTGTTTATGATTAACACCGAGAAAGTAGCCAAAATGGTTGAGGATGCCTTGGCCAGGAAAAAAGAGAACTTCAAGTTCGAAATGGAAACGGCTATGCGGCGGATGTGGGAAGAACATGACCAACAAATCCGAGCTTTTTCGAATCAAATTGGCGAATCCAGGCGTCGCAACACTGCTAACCAAGCAGGTAGCGATTCAGATGTGGATGAACACCTTAATACTGATAACTCTCCCGTTGATCAGAACACTGGGGGTGGTCCCACTGAAGACAATAACACCGGGGGTGGTCCCGCCAATGATGACAACACCGGGGGTGGTCCCGTTATTCCTCTTTCAAATCGTCCGAGGCCCGATACAAGCGAGGATGAGAAAATGAAAGATCTCAAGAGCAAAATCAACGCTCTAATGTCTGCTTGAGAGGTGAAAAGGACCAACATTCCATGTCCCTATCCAAGAGAGTGGGATTCAATAGCATACCCGGCGAAGTTCAACCTGATCAACTTCACGCCGTTCGACGGGAAGGGTTCGCCCACTCAGCATTTAATCTATTTTAAGTCCCACTTAGGCATGATCTCCGGCAATAAAACCTTGATGGTTCGGTCATTTGTTGGCACCCTTCGCGGGCCCACCTTCGATTGGTACCGCCGTCTTAAGTCCGGAAGTATTAATAACTGGGAAGACCCGGAGAGCCTGTTCCTCACTCACTTCTTTGATGATGACGCCGAGGTGTCAATCAGAACACTCTTTGATGAGAAGCAAAAATACAACGAGACGGTCGATAACTTCGTCAAACGCTTCTGGAATAAGACGATGAACTGCCGAGATCTGATCACAGAGGACTTCATCCTCCAAACTTGTCCTAACAACCTCTCTTTGGACGTGTTTGAAGTTATGGGAGTAGCACCGTCCAACACATGGAAAGAGTTGAAAACGCGCGGAGCGCGGGCCGAACGCTTCCTCCAAAGGAAGAAGGCCGAGAGGAGCCAACCGACGGCTAATCTTCCGAACTCAAACTTCGCCTCCCGTGGTAAGAGCAAGGCACCTGTTGTTGATGCTAATCAAACGTCACAACGGCAATCCCGGAGACAGCGAAACACTTCGGATTCAAGACTCCGAAAAGAGTACACTTTTAAGGACGAAGACGTTCCAGCCATCTTCGAATCCCTCCTTGAAAATAACAAGATCAAGCTACCACCTATCACAAATCAGGAGGAAGCTAATAATACTGCGGATTCAAAGTACTGTGCATACCACAGGAGGGTCCTTCATCCTTCATCCCACCAAGGATTGCTTTGCTCTCAAGAATAGCATTCAAACCTTGGTTGAAGCCGGCGTCATAATGCTGGGATAAGCCGAATGAGAACGGCCAGACTCCGATAAGTATAAGAGTATAAACTGCTCCTTCCAATACTCCGAAGAGTATACGAGTATAAACTGCTTCTCAATACTCTAATAGGTATATGAGTCTAAACTGTTCCTACCGTTGACGGGAAGTTCTTGGAGAATTTTTATATGTAATATTCTTAAGGATAACCCGGTCATGTAACTGAGTACAAAGTCAGACCTAGTTCCACAAAGGAAGCTGAGGGTGGATAATTCATGTAATGGGAAGTTCCCGGAAGAATGCTAAATATAACTTCTTAGGGATAACCCGATCATTACAAATGAAGTGATAAACACTAAATCCCCAATGTGATTTTCGAACACTCCGTTGCTGAGACGAGATTCGATCACTTCGTTGGATCAATCTTCCCTCAAACTCCTATTGGTGTTTGACGACTCACAGTCTTCCACCAAAAAATCCCTCATCGATCAGACTAATTGACGGTGAGATCACTAAAATTCCTTTCGATTGAATCCACTCAAACTTTTGATGCATCTGTGCACTTAACATTGACGATCGTCAAACCCCTCCGTGTTAAGTATTTATCACTTAACACCAGGAAACCCCTCTGAGTAATTTGTACAAGTTAACACTCCCACTGTGATTTGTACTCCCACTCCCATTGTCTACCTGGTCAAACCTTGCTACAATTAGGGCCACAACCAAAATCCCCTCTCGATTCCTCTAATGAACGAGAGGCCCACAAATCGAGCGATCAAACCTTCCTACAGTTAGGATCGTCTCAAACCTCCTACTCGGTCAAACCTTCCTACAGTTAGGGCCAAAACCAAAATCCCATCTCGATTCCTCCAATGAACGAGAGGTTCACTTTCAAATCGAGTGATCAAACCTTCCTACAGTTAGGATCACCTCAAACTCCCGCTTGGTCAAACCTTCCTATAGTTAGGACCAAAATCATAATTCACCCTCGATAAATGAGAAACCCACATTTAGTTCGATAATTAAACCTTCCGACAGTTAGGATTATCCGATTCATTTTGATTCTCAGAGTGGAGATCCCACTCTTAGTTTTACTTTTCGGATTCTCGAGGTGGAGATCCCACTTCGAGTCTTCTTTTTTATGACTGGAGATAGAATATAAAATTCTTCCTCTTCAGCTTTGGGAGATAGAATATAAAATTCTTCCTCTCCCGCATCGGGTTCGTCTTTACCCCAATAGAAGACACCACTTTTTCAACTCCTAAAATCCGTACTTCACACGCGTGGGGAATTTTATCCCGAATCATGAGTAGAGATAAGTCAACACCTAACACGTGTTGCCGGTTAGTTCTTAACCTTAAAAAGAACATAAGCTCACATATTTAATATTGTGGTAGGTTGTTATTAATAACACCGTAATCCGTGCCTTACACGCGTGGGGAATTTTATCCTGAATCCTGAGTAGGGATAAGTCAACGCCTAACACGTGTTGCCGGTTAGTTCTTAACTGTAAAAAGAACAAAAGCTCACATATTCCATATTGTGTCAGGTTGTTATTAATAACACTGTAATCCGTACCTTACACACGTGAGGAATTTTATCCCGAATCCTGAGTAGAGATAAGTCAACGCCTAACACGCGTTGCCGGTTAGTTCTTAACCGTAAAAAAAACAAAAGCCCACATATTCAATATTGTGGCAGGTTGTTATTAATAACACCGTAATCCGTGCCTTACACGCACGGGGAATTTTATCCCGAAGCCTAAATAGGGATAAGTCAGCACCTAACACGCATTGCCGGTTTAGTCTTTTACCGATTGAAGAAGACACCAGAATTCAAGTCTGAGGCATTTTATCCCAAAGCCTAAGTAGGGATAAGTCAGCGCTTAACACGCGTTGCTGGGTGGTTCGTTCTCGTAAAAACGACCGAGCCTACGTATTCAGTATCGTAGCAACAAAAATCCATGCCTTTTATGCATGGGGAATTTTATCCTGAAACCTAAGTAGGGATGAGTCAGCGCTTAACCCACGTTACCAGATAGTCTATTCCCGTGAGAAAGACGAAGTCTACGTATTTAATATCGTAGCACTAAAAGAGTTAACTCTTTTAGCATAACGTTACATACGAAACGGACTTAAACAATCCGTATGCAAGCCCGATTCAAACGGTAATCGGTAAAGGCACGTCAAATCCATTAAAGACTGAGGATTTGCCAAAAATCCTAAGTCAGCGTCTAACACGCGTTGCCGGGCAGTCTATTCCCGTGAGAAAGACGAAGTCTACATATTCAATATCGTAGCACTAAAAAAGTTAACTTTTTTAGCACAATGTTACGTGCAGAACGGATCTAAACAATCTGCATACTAGCCCGACTCAAACGGTAGTCGGTAAAGGCTAATCAAACCTGTTGATGGCTGAGAATTTACCAAAAATTCTATGAATGTGAGTCATTGACGCATCAACTTTATTAGTTGGTCTCGTGACTTGAGCATCCAACGACTTTGGATAAGATCCATATCTGCAGACGAAACAACTTTAATAGTTGATCCTGCAGCCCCAACATTTAGGACCGCCACGCTCCAACATCTTAAGAGCTTAAACTGTGTAGACTACAACAAAAGTCAACGCCGCACAACGCGTTACAGTAAAGATCGATGCCGGTCAACGCATTAACAATTTCGCCAAAATAAGGCAAACGATGATTTTAGGGATTTCAATTACAATCAGATATGAATTCCCGACGGAGATGATCAGTTCAAAGTCAACTCAATGGCACGAGCTAAGTCCAGAAACTTACACACCAATCTCAGTTTAAGATTTCGACAACGGTCAGACGATAAACGCAGCACCGGAAGAACTTCATCTATTCGACGAAACAATGAATAGGTTGAAGGCTGAAGAAGTTAAGAATTGAGGTAGTTCAAGGTCACTCTACGAAATTAAGGAAATGGCCTATCTTATCCAAAGCATTCCAGACTCCTCTATAAAAGAATGAGTCTGAAATACTTTGGAGGGGGTATCTGTAGGCATCTAAAAATACCTATGGGTGCCCGCACACAGCTCGAGACGGAGAGAAGACGATGAACGTCGTTATCCGAGTCTAAGAGGATTATCTGTCGTCGATAAGCACATGAAGCAAAACGACGAACCAAGTGGCCCGCGTGCGTCAATCAACATGCGTGCGTCAATCAACACGCGCGCATCAATCAACACGCGCGCGTCAATCAGTTCACGCGCGTCAATCAGTTCGTGCGCGTCGGTCAACACGCGTGCATCAATCAATACGCGCGCATGTCAACCAACGCGCGTTCGACGGTCAATCCCGCAATGAAGCGTGAAAGTTAACGAGACGGTCAAACACGCGAAACGGCAAAAAAAAGAGTCAAAAGGAGAAAGAACTCGGCAGAGGCGACGGACCCGCGCAAAGCACGGAACGGAACAGACCGACCCGCGCAAGCGCGGGTTGGATGTTCTGACCCACGCAAGCCCGGGTCGGATGTTCCGACCCGCGCAAGCGCGGGTCGGACTGTCTGACCAGCGCAAGCGCGGGTCGGATTATCTGTCACGCAGTTCGGGGCCAATACGCATTTTGGCGGTTTTGAAGCGGTTTTTCACAGGATTTATCTGTTTTAGGGGGTCTTAACTGACTTGATATCATCCCCAAACGTGGTTAGGCTGTTGTTAACTGAAGATAAGGCCAAATCACTTGTTCTCATCCAAATAACCGCATCCGAGGCCTATAAATATCAGCCGAAGGCCCTTATTTTACAGATCAGTAATTTTGTCAAGAGGACGAGGTGCTGCTGGATTGAAGAGTGAAGGAGCACGAAATTTCATTGAGGGTTGACAGATATTGACGAGTTCTTCGGCATAAAGAATGATAGTTCGAGAGATCCGAAGCTCGTTCCCGTCCGTTCCTCGAGATTAGGCTTGGTCTTAATCTCGAGAAGAACTACTGATTTCGCTTGGTCGATTTCAACGCTTCAAGCAAATACCTCCTTGGTGAGATAGGAGCTCTGCCAAATTTTTATCAACCGGATCCAGATCTAAGGCGGTCCACGGATATCAAAATCTCTGGCACAGGTGAAGATCCCACGCAAGCAGAAGACCGATAAACGATCTCTTCGTTTATTTGACGAGAATTGTATTTTTCATTTTCATTGTGTAAAAGTCTTATAAAAAGACTATCTTTTTTTATTTTCATTGTAACAACTGAAATTATAATGAATACCGCAATGAATACATCAATTTTCGACGCAAACACCGATTTCCCGGTATTTTGGAAAGCGGGGCGTGACAGCAAAAATCGGGGATATGTCAGGGGACATGAAAAAATATCAGATTTCCATATCAGATAGTGTGCATATGTGTAATTTAAATATCATAAATAAAATCTAAATAGACTTAAAAAATTATTTTTATCTAAACATATAAAAGAGCAAATAACTCATGATGATTAGGGTTGATGTTGAAGGAAAGAGGTGAGAAATCCGATATTAGCGGTTAAGAAGAGAGAAGATCGCCTGGTATTGATGTCGAAGGAATAGCTCGGAGAAGAGACCGATGAGATGTCGAGAGAGAGAGAGAGAGAGAAGATGAGCGACGGATATTTTACTTCGATCTTTTTTCCATTTCCCTTAACTTATCGTTTTTTGTCTTTGAAAGTACTATTAAGACAATCAAGAATTTAAACTCAAACCCGATTAGACAAACATAGCAAAAAAAAAATCAACCAATTTTTCAGACTAAAAAATCGACCGACATAACCTACATATCACTGTAGGCATCAAAAATTGCCGATAGGTCCCCGCACACAGCTCAATG
>BQKN01062633.1:61666-116363 GCA_022839385.1 Asparagus kiusianus
ATATATGAGATAGATAATATCCCATGATCTGCCAATACTTCAGGTGGAAGGATAAAAAATCTTATGTAAATAATGAAAAGCCAAGTTAGAAAGATAAACTACTATTTATTTAAAATAAAGATTATCTAACTCTAAAGTTATTAGAGGCATGGTCTTACTTTAATTATGCATTTCAAATACCTAACAAATGAAAATTTTCATCACTGTTATAACATATAATTTTTCTTTCGTGCAAGAAGGCACAATGTTAGAATATAGGTCATCATGTTAAAGAACACTCATAAGGAAGAAATTCAGTTGCAGACTAGCTATAGAAAAATCATCTACAATACGAGTCACAAAGTTAAGTACGGGAGAAAGATTAAGGATACAATCATACTTTCCCCATTCAGGAGGTGCATTCCAGGCAGATAATAGCATATCAGACTTTGAGTTTGGCAGGCAGTTTCTCACAACAAATGATTTTGTAGTGAACAGACAAACACCAATATCTTTGTAATCACGGTCAAAATCGAAGATCTGTTGACAGATGTACAATAAAAACACCTCAAAGTTAAGAAGCAATACATAAATCGAACACATGGATCAAGTTAGGAAGTAAATCACAATGAGTACTAAATTTAGAAGCAAAAAAAATCCAACATGTGGAGGACAATGTGTGACGTAAGCTTTTGGTATGACATTCCTTGAGCATACATAGTATTTCTGCTTTCTAGAAAAAAGAAAAAGATAAAAGAACTATATACAATTTCTGTAAAGTTAAGCTTGAGAGCTATGTTTAAGTAGTGGAATCAATTTATTTACTTAAAAAAACTTTTTCTCAAATTAACTAAATTTCTCAACAAAATAGGACATTTTTAAAGTCAAATACAAACTAATATACTACTTACGAACAATTTTGATTGGTGCATTAGGACTGGCTCCAAAGCCTAGCGATATGTAAGGGTAGCGTTTTCATTTATGGACCTCGATAACCGTTATAAGCTTGAAATCTGCGCTTGGACTTAGGACTAATTGTCATGGATTTCAGATGAATAAGACATGGGGGGTCAGACACAATGTTGTCTAAAAATAGTGACGAAAAAAAGATTACACTTCATTCTCATGAATATACAGTTCTTGTAAAAATATTTTAGTGCGTTATTACTTATATTACAATACCCTAATTCAGTTAATAAAGAATAATTAGTTTTTATCCATAGGGACATAACACACTTCATCCTATAAGTATGATTTTTAGTGCAGCACAAGAGCAATGTTAAAATATCCGAATCTCAGCTACATCAAAAACATAGTCTTGAATCAACTAAATTTCTCAACAAAATAAAGCATTTGCAAAGTCAAATACAAGCCAATATACTGCTTATAAACGGTACTTCTGTGTTAGGATTGGTTCTCAAGCGCAACCAATTTCAGTTATGGATCTTGATAGCCATTATAAACTTAAAATCAAAGTTTGGACTTAAGATTTATCGTCACAAGTGTTGCACATCGATCCAGACATGCGGTGTCATGACTGTATATTTATTTCTCTGGAAATACATAATTTATGAAAATATATCTCCAACGGGTTATTACTTATATACAAGAAACTAAGTAAAAAATTTTAAGGAACAGGTCGCTTCTATATGTGGGGGCTTAATAGTCCTAGAAATATGTTTTTAAGTATACACTCTATCACAGATAAAATGCATCTTGTGTCCAGCTGTATTCAATGTGCCAATGTTTAAATGAAAAAAGTGCCGTACAAATGGTTAGCAATAAGATTTAGTTCTAATTCATTAATATTTAATACACCTAGGTTGTTTTCCATCTACCAATCTGTAGGAGCACCTTCATCATATTTTAACCCAGTGATAAAATACTAATACCTTAATAATCTGAAACTGAATGTTCCACTTTCTAAATGGGCTAATTACAGATAATGCTCTTCGACATGAAATTGGATGCATAAGTATTTACAACTAACAATCAGCTCGATTAAAAGAGAAGTAAACAGGTAAAGAGTGCAGTCTTATCAAAGACCCTGTAACCTATGCATAACAGCTAACCCCACTATTTAGAATCACTCACTGAAAACTGGAAACACCACTAATATAACAAAATCAGCCAATTCTTCACACAAAAGTATTCTGAGGATAATGTTTTAGAGAAATCTCCTGCCTAACTTTTAAGAACTTGGTTCACTCTAGTATCAAAACCAGATTCAAGACTGAGGAAATGCATATTGCATGAAACTTTCATAAAGGGTTTCTACTTTATAAATGACCTAGTCACTTCAAAGTAAACAAAACACAGAATGTTAATCATCGTATACGACAAATGGCAGATTGTAGACTGGGTTTTTCTACATCCGCATTGGGGTTAGGGCTGTATTGTCTTGTCATTAAGTGTAAACTTCTAGACACCCATAAATTTGGTAAGGCTCTGGTTTACTAAGTTACAAAGCACATTGTCCATTAAATTCTATAAATCTTTGAAATGGTCTCATCCTAACACGATCACGTAAAATATTGATGCCAGATCATAGTACATAAGCAATATTCAGATATATAAAACTAATCATATATGAAACTGAAGTTTGTAGAAAACTAAGTTCCATGATGATATTAAATCTTTCTCTCTCGGATTGAAAAAGTTGCAAAAGGTAGCACATTTAAGATTTTTCTTATTAAGATTTAAAACAGGAAAACTGTTCAGTAGAAGTTGTTCATCGTTGCACGACTCATGGAGCTGAGGGTCACTACGAATTACCTGCACAATCATCATGAAAGGGACATAAGTAAATCCCAGGAGAAGCTAACATCTATTCGATGTCAAATCAAGGTGAGTAACCATGAGCAATGAAAGGGCTTGCATGTTAGGTTAACTGTCATTTACGGACAGCTGTTAATGCTTGATATCTCATGAAAACTCTTATCATAAACTTAGAACCATGATATAGTTAAGAATTGAATATTAAGTACAGACAAACATATTTCTTTTCCCCAACATAATATTTTTAGCTCACAACATGTCAATTTAAGATACAATATGGCATGGTGACCTAACTTCTTTCTACATTTTAGAGCTTTCAAAACTCATAATTAGGAAGTTATGATATATATTATTTACCTCCAAATATTTCCATGCCAGCCATCTTCATGCTGGATGCCTTTTTGTTCTAGAAGGTTCCTGCTGCGTGTATGAGTATATATATGCATGTCTGTGACTTTTCTTTAGGGTTTGCATTGGTTAATGTACAGTAGATAGCCACAATCCATCAGAAAACTTTTGGTTAAATGGCTATCTCCCATGTGTAAATTATCTAATTTCAACTCTAAATCATCAATAAAGTTAAAGATAAGAGCTGTAAAATACCCAGAGGACAAAATGTTTATTGTATAAATCCTTATTTATCTACATTAGCGTTAAAAATTTTATTATTTACTTCAGTGCTGACAAAATCATTTAGAAAATATATCATAAAAAATATTATATGTTATCAACCTAACTCCTTTGTTAATAATATATTTATGACTCACCATGTCATTTATCTCAGTTTCAGCAAAGGATTTACCATCTGCAAGCATACTCCATACTATCTTACTGATTCTCATTGAAATCCTCATAGCATAGGAAGGGCTTTTGTTCTTTTCTTTCTCCATCAAGCGTAATTGTGCAGCTTTCTGCAGAGCCAATCTCAGAGCGAAAGATGCTGCTTTTCGAGAGGTTTGTATTCTTCCCAGCTCTTTCTTCAGCCTATTTACCTGTATATATTTGTAACAAGTAAATACTTTGAAGTAGGAATGTAAAATTGCCAACAACTTTTTATCTTGAAAGAAATAAAGTGTCACGTAGAAGGAAAAAGACCATCCAATTGTTCTCTATATAATGTGAAACAAAGACAAATCATTTCATATTGTTTTCTGATCTTGAAGGATGTGTAGCATGAACTTGTCAGCAAGTTGGTAGAAATGATAGATCAGGATCAATTTATAAACTCAATGCAAATTGCAATGCTAGAGAGATATAGATATTTTTTGGAAAATGCGATTACAGTTTCAACCGCACAACAATGGCGGTGAAATTTCTAATGAAGAAAAATACAGTCACCACACATGAAGATAAACACCAAGCAAATCCCAATGACTATATTAGAAAAAGTTAGTATCCTACCAGTATTGATTTTCCACCAGTTATCACCCATGATTCTGCATCATTTTCTGAACCCACACTCTCAGTAGGAATATCATTACTAGCTGATAGTGTCCTTATATCATCAAGGATTAATTTTCTTTCCCTTTCTCTTTCTTCAATGCTGATTCTTGCAAGTTCTACCTCTTCAACACCATCAGGAACCACCTCATCAGCCTCCTCTTCAACATATTCATCATCGTCAGTAGTACAAGAAAGGCTACTTTTACGAGGCCTGCAAAAATGGAATTTGGATATAAACAGAAAGTATTAGTAACTATAGTATCAATGTACCAAAAACTACATTATCAGCGACATCTATGAAAGGCAGCTTCAGAGTTCTGCCTATGACCACAAAGGCTCAAGTTGACATGTTGTTTCATGGGCAAAAGTTTTTCATCTAACAAATAAAAGGACCAGAGAACCAAAGGTTTTCGTTTTAACCCAAAGACATACCCATAATTTATTGATTTTGAGCACACGTAAGAGAAAATAAATTGTGAATCTCACAGATACTATGAAATAGTTAATACTAAAAAGAGCGCAGGTTAATTGCGATGTCAAGATTCAGAACTTACACTCTTACAGTCATGCAAACATTAACATCGAATATTTTAACCTTCAAAATTTTCATGACCCAAATGGAATAATAACAAGAGTTTCCCAGTAAAAACAACCGGTAATAGCCAATAAATCTGAAGGTGGGATAAAATATAAGATTTTTCTTATTTCAATGTTATGATTCTTTGATTTTTCTTTTTTCCCCAAGTTGAATAAGATTGTTATCTATGATTCAATTTCTAGAGAGAATAAAGTGTACGTGAGAATCAGGGTATTAAGGATAAAATCTCAATTGAGGCAATAAGCACATGCACACAAGTTCAGTGTGCATGTGTTTATAAAGATGAAAATAATAGTATGCTCCACTTCAAGGCTAGGTTTATGCTCACTTATCTGACCATTTCATAATGGAGTGGTGTCAGATCGACCATACTTCCTACTCCTAGCTGAATAAAAGTATAGTATGAAAAAAAGATTTTCCATGTAAAAATTTTGAAATGTCTTCAGGAAGTATCCATATTATATGAATACTCACAGGTAAGACTTTAATGTCATAAACTGAAACAAGAGTCACAGTGGTTACCAGAAAGAATATAAGGATATTGTATTCTAACAAAAACATATTAGGGTTTGTATTTGAAATGTGCACAGTTGGCAAAGTCAGATGTTAACAAAAACATATTAGGGTTTGTATTTTGGAATGGTCAGATACCCAAGCAATTTATCTCCCGCTTTGCCATTTATTAAAATCTACAAAGGTTAAATGAAGAAGATGTGGTGGCTACCAAGAAGAATATATTGTAACATATACCTGATACGGGTATAAAATCTTATAAGGGTTAAATGAAGAAGATATGGTGGCTACCAAAAAGAATAAATTGTAACATATACCTGATACGAGTATAAATCATAGGTTTGTTCATACACACAAGATATACATGTATTAAAAGGAACGAGAAATCCCTCCTATTTAACTGTTGGACCATATTTGAAACAGGCTGAGGGCTGAAATTGGTTGCAAGCTTCCTACTGACTGCAAGCATCGCGAAAAAATAGGCAAGCTAGGAACTAACTAATATGTACATGATAAATGACGACATGAAATTTGATGGTCTTCCATTATCTTTGGTTTTCCTTCCTTAGTTATTGCAAATCTTCCAAGTCCTATCTTTCCTGTTTCTTACTGCTGCAAATGATAACTCACACCGCAAAAGACTCGGTCCAATCAAAGTTTCTCCTCATCCTTCCCCCAAGATTCAGAACCAGGCATTGCTGCTGATAGGGATCATAAACATGATAGGAATCGTAAAGGAATTCAATTCGTCTCTTCAAATATTTATCAGTTTTTAGGTTTCTTTCCACCTAGTAAGAGATAAAGCGAACATGTTTGATATTTTGATTTAACTTCAATTTAAACTACCAGCAGAATTCAGTTTATATGAAAGAACTGCAGGACAAAGAAAAATTGGAAGGATTGCTTTTATGGTTTATCGTTGAACTTTATTTTACATTTCTCGAACACCTTTGACATATTTTTGATAGTTACTAGTTGAATATCGGAAACATTTCAAAGATTAAGCTGAAAATAATCCAAATATTTAAATGTTAGTACTTCAGAAACACTACTTGGTTTGGAGGAAATTTTCTTGAAGTTGGAGATCGACAAGCCTTTTTATTAATGCAAGTTGGATTAAATAAAAAAAAAGGTAAGGATGAACAAGAATAATAGATTCCATAAAATAAGGGTTATATAAAACAGAATAGAGGAAACATGACCACAAGGAAAGAGGTAACATGAGAATATAATCTGACAGGAAGGTCTGAATAAACTACATAAATATAGGGCAAAAGATTATGCAAATATTGATTCTGTCCTTGTATTTCTTGCACTCAATCCAAGTGCTCAAATAAAAATTTGATAGCTATAAATGGCGACTCATGTGAATGCACATAGACAAGATACCAAACAGATGTATGCAAATACACAAATTCATGCATAAATAGTTAGACACGAGTATGAAGTATACACACAAACACACACATAGAGAGAGTGTGTGTGCACGCGCGCACGTGCAAGATACTGCAGGAAGGTCTGAATAAACTACATAAATGTAGGGAAAGAGATTTATTCAATGTCAATTTGCCTTGTGGTTCTTGCACTCAATCCAAGTGCTGAAGCACTCCATCCAGGTGCTCAAACAAAGATCTGATAGCTACAAAAGGTGACTCATGTGAACGCACATAGGACAAAATAACAAAGAAATTCATGCATTAATAGTTAGACACGAATACGAAGTATACACGCACATACGCAGTGTGTATGTTACTGCAGGATGTGTCTAGGAGGCCTTACTTGGGAAGTCTGGCGAAAAGAAGATTGCTTAATACATCCAGCATGACCTGAAATTGGCGTGACGTCATTGTTGCAGTAATATTGGGAGAGTTGAACTTTAGCTCTTTTAGAGGCTTCACCTAATAAGCAAACAAAACCATTACTCTCAAATACATTATGCAGCAGAAATACATTTAGTAAATGGCACATGGTTTAAGCTGTGCTTGTGGATAAAGTTTCAGATGGCCAATCTACCTTTAGTTCCGGTGTACCACCTTTGTACCTCGTGTAGCGGAAGTACATTTGACAGGGCATAAACACTCTCTCAAGTAAAGCACCTGTACGTTTTACTTTAGGCGAGCTCCTAAGAATTTTGGGTAACCACTGAAGTCCAGCACCTGGGTCAACATCAGTTGGTGCTACATGAGCTTGAACATGCTCCAACATAACAGAAAGCTCTACCCTTTTCCATGTCATTTCTGGTTCAGTTTCAGGAACAGAGACACCACTGGTACCAAGAGCTTGCTTGATCATCTCAGAACCAACATGAAGAACTGAATGAAAGGAACGAGCCAAAACACGGCCGCTAGCAGCTGCAAGCAGAAACCTACCCTGGTATGTTAAAAATAATTTACTGTAAGTAAATGATGATAAATGTAGAACAATATACTGACAATATGTGTTATGCAAAATTCTGCAAAGGCTACACCACATAACAGTAATTGTTCAAACCCAATCAAATGTGTAGCTTAAAAGCTAACAACAATCATTTCCAGATTATGAAAAGAGTAGCAAAATATGCATCATGATTATCCGTACACTGCTTAAAACATTTCCCTATTAGCAAAGTAAATCTGAACTACACATTTATTATCATGCACTTTAAATAAGCATCGTGAGCTTTGAAGTTGCAGAAATGTAAAGAGGTAGCTGAAACCGACGAAGTGTTGACATGATAACCTCGGAATCCATGAAGGCGTGTTCTTCTAATCCATGAAGAACGATCTACGAACCCACATAGAAATTTAAATCCACGAAGAAAATATTATAAGAAAATTTTTTATTTATAAAAAAAATGATATCCATAGGGTTACAATTCTTCTTAAATAGAAAAACAACATGAAAACATCCAGATCTTGTTGAAATTCTCGGACCTTGGCTCTAGTAACATCGGCTTCGCCTGCCGTCAGATTGGAGAAACTGAGCTTTGTTGAAAGTTAACACAATGCAGAAGTGATAACCTTGAAATTCGCTAAGGGGTTTTCTTTGCATCCTTGAAGAACAGTCTAAATCCATGAAGAAAATATTATAAGAGGAATTTTATTGATAAAAAAGTGATCTATCCATAGGATTTACAATTCTTTTTCTTAAATAGAAAAACAAAGTCTGCATCTATTTACGAATAGAATTCCTAAAAGATAGAAATTTTTCAAAACTATTTAAAAGACTCCCTATAACAAAATGAAAAAGTCAGTCCAAACCGAATCAAAATTGAATTTGTTTCCTACCCTAAATAGACTCCAACTTTATTACTAAAAATAAACAAAAAACTAATTATTTTCGGATTTCCCAAAAAAAAAAAAAGCATCACCGATGGAATTTTAGAAAACTGCCAATCTGGAGGGCTCTGTCTCATCGAGATAGGAGCTTTTCATATATAATATATTAGATTATGCTTTTTGGATTAGGAGATATTGCCTTTTTCTTCATAGTCAAGTCAACGATGCATTTATATCCTTGTTTGGCTCGTGACAATTCTATGCTCCGTGAATTTGTTCATTACACGTCCTACATCAGAAACTAATTACATTGGTTTTCTTATGTTTGTTTCTTCTTCAAAGATACTACACTGGATCGGAAACATGACTAATAGGGACATGCTTAACTTACTAATGAGTGTTGATAACATCCTCACAGATTGAACATGGTTTCCTGTTGGACATTTATAACACTAGTTGACAAGGGATCCGGCTTAAAATTTTGTTTACAATATTCAAGCTTCTGTACGAGAACCATTCACGCTATAACGTCAAGACTTTCACATCAAACAATTCTGGATTGTAGCTCCTGATTATTAAATTGGAAGCAATTTTCGTTTTAGCAATGATAGAAGAAGATAAATTGTTTTCATATTAAGATTAATATACTCAGTGAAATTTTATTATCTATAAGGTTGTCACATGCATGGATGCAGTCTAAGGTATGTGTTATTGTTCAACTTTTCTTGAGGATTTCATGCTGCTTTAACAAATTGTTAAGGTTGGCACTCAAATCTAAAAGATATTGGATCTTATGTCATGAAAAGTTGAAAACTACATAATGTTAATGGTTTAATGCCACAAGGAATAACTGAATTTGATCAAATGTAAGGGGCTGTTTGTTTGCATAAGGGGGAAGGGGAAAGCCTGCCAAAACTAACACTTTTGGCAGGCTTTCAACCCATTTCCCCCTCTAAAAGAGGCAACCAAACACGCCCTAAACTGTGTGAAAAGAATAATATGGTTGAAGCAATAAGAGCAACATGAGGTGTCAGAAAAGTTGTGAGTATAGCTCAAGACATGGTGCAGTCCCATTACTAAACATTTACTCTTCCCACATACATGTTTTATTTTACACCTCATGTAGTGGGTCTTCAAATTTAATTAAAAGATAGCCTTCACACTTTTTTGTGCTAAACTGCCCAAAGCCTAAGCTATATTCTCCTGTTCCGTTTCTCCTTTTTCCTCTCCAACACGGTTATTCAGATAATTATCAGCTACCATTACCAAGAAAACATCATGAAGGCAAGACGAAGAATGAGGCACTACATTTATGCTTTAATGCTGAGTTTAAAACTCATGGCTCTGTGTGCCACATATGTTCACCAGAAGGCATTTCACCTCCAAAACACCTTGAGCTGTTGTTCTTAGTTCAATACATATAAAGTAATGATTTCAGACCAAATTGTAGGGCAACTGGATCCTGTGAGTGAGATATAACCCCTTCTAAGGAACAAAAAACTTTGCAATGGCACTAATGAGTTTGGATGCAATATATATCATGGAATGATCTAAGAAAATAGAGAAGTCGTCAAAGTTATATAACAGTAGAAAAATATGGGAAATAGTAAACTTACATTAGCTTCTTCAGAATGCAAATTAAATTGAGGCTGGATAACATTGACCATGAAGTGCCGTGTTCCATCCTCAGAGTCACCAATTTCTCCATGAGTAACTGGATCATAAGTAACAAAGTATGGCACCATGAAAGTCAATTGTATCAGAAAAGCTTGAGCATGAAAGTCTTTCCAAGAAGAATGAATAAAATTCTCCATATATTAAATGCCTAAAAATACCAGACAATCTCTGGAAAATCTCACCAGCTACATTAGTTGAGCCTTCATATTTTCCAGTTGAAGAAATAGAATGGTGTGTTCCCAAAGGCTCAATATGTTGCGGGGAAGTGGGACTAACACCATGAACTGTAGAAGTAGATGGCTTAACAGCATCATGATGATGCATTTCACCCCCCTCAGAAATTTGTCTTTCCTCTAATAATTTTCTCTGTGCATACTGCCGTGAAGGAGAAGGCTTTGAGGGCTCAAATGCTTTAGATATTGCACCAACCCATGACCAAACAGCATCCCTGTTTTCAATAGTCCATAAAAGCTTAAGGCCATAAACAAAAACTCGCTGGCAATTGTCAGCAAGTACCACATTAAAGCCGTCATCATCATCACTAAGATCAGATCGCGCATGATCACTCTCGCTCCCAATTTCTAACTCAGATTTCACATAGGTCATCTCGACATTCTTCCTACCAGCTTCTCGCCAAGCCAAAATTTTCGCACCATCAGCCTTGGGAGATTGTCTCCGTATAGTGAAATACTCTGAATCCAATAGAAAACCATCATCTCGGCATTTCTCAGTGCAACCACTTATATAGCTGCTTTTTTCATTATTTAATTTATCTGCAGCCTGCAAGCTTTTTGTTATTTGAAGATCTTGAACCACAGAAGTTGCATCGTTTCTGTTCAAGTATGCCTTCATCAGATTAAGATCCACACCTTGGTAAACAAGATCAAGAGGATCACGCTTACTTTCAAAAGTAAACTTCTGCTTTCCACGACTATAACAGAGTTCCACTTTCAGCTTTGTCATTTTAAATGTCAGACCACTAGCTGGATCATCATCTCCTAAAGGTATGTGGTTAATGCACGTTGGTGTAGCTTCAAGGCAGAGGAAAAACTCAGTCATAACTTTATCCAATGATAAGTTACCAGATCTGGCAGCTCTAGGAACTCCGAACCTGGGCCATCGTGAGAAAGATCGAAGCTTATGAGGAGGAAGATAAAACAAATTCCACCACTTAAATATCCAAACAAGGTCATGTGCCCCCAAGTTCACTGTTGGGGAGTTTGATGACGCATTGGCCAACTTATGTGAAGACTCATACATGGATCCATCTAACAGTTCACTGTTTCCTGTACCAGTAGACAAGAGAGGTTCATCTTTCATGGGCAAAGAGGGCCTTAAAGAAAAATTCCACTTAAGTGAGAGAGAGCTTGATCGAAAAGGATCAAAGATTTTCTCCCGAATTTTCCCTTCTCGAGGAAGCGCATGCAAGTAATGATTAAGAGGGAAACCTGAGTCGCATTCCCAATCCATAGTAACATCAATAGACAATGCAGGACAATAGAGAAAAGGTCCAGAATTACTGCATGGGATCTTTAAACTACAATTTTTTACCAGACTTTCCAGACTACTTAAATAAGCATTGAATTCCTTCGTAGAAAGAGATACACGTCCATCTGACTGCAGGATTTCCATGTAACCTGTAAAAATCTGAAGTTTATCTAACTTCTCATAAGGGTTAGTTGTTCCAAGTAGAGTCCATTTAGTCTCTGTGAAATGCAAACCCAGTTTCCCATGGATGTAGTACCTCATATCGTCCCACCATGGCAAGCTGCGTTCTTTCTTAGGCGGTTGATTTGCCATTGGATTGTTACCTCTTTTACCAAGAATAGCCCTACGCAATGCTACTGTAAATGCGTAGCTTATATCTGCAAAGACGGGTTCATAGCCCACTCCATAGGATATTTCCGCTTTATGGAAATATAATGGCAAGTCCATATATGTTTTCATTGCTGGACTTGTACCACTTGCTGAACGTAACATGCGAACTTTCCACCATCTTCCAATGAAAACATCTTGCTGAATTTGAGGCTGGAAGAAAGTAGCCTGTAACAAAGAGAAATCTTATTCAAATACAAATAGAATATGACGACAAAGCATAAGCTAGTGAAGTGTTACATTTTGTGCATTGGACACTCGGGCATCTAGGAATACCCACATCCTTCAAAAGGCAACCATACCGTCTCTAACAAAACTTTGTTCCTATATGAGAGGATCTTAAAAGAATTCACATAATCTAGAAGCATTGTTTTAAATATCCCCGATATGGCCCGATAAATCCTTCTACAGGACTTGTCGCAACCGATATGGTCTCCAAATATCATTTACCACTTTTTAGCTATTTTTGGCAATATATCTCCGATATGGCCGATATACCAACTCATATGTTGACCGATGTATCCTTTTATATGACTTGTTGCAAAATAATATACCTTGTTCGGCAATTTTTGGCCGAGATATCATGATTTTTCCATTATATCAAAGGACATTTTAGCCAAAAAAACCAGACAAAAATGGTGTAACGTTGATTTATACTTTTGTTCGTTTTATAAGGTTGATTAGTGATCCTAAACATATATTATTTACATTTTATATGCTTAGATTTCATTAAGAATGTTGAGATTGCATTTTAGTGCATTATAATATATATGCAAATATTCGCTATAGCATTCTAATATTTACTACATACCCCAATATATCCCGATATCCGCAACCCAATATGAATTATGAACATCCGACATTTCTCCAATATCCGATTTTTAAAACCTTGTCTAGAAGAAAGAGGTTTGACATGCCATAAAGGCACATCACTGGAGAAATATCTCGTATCTTGAAGTCCCAATACCCAGATGGTTTCATATGATCATTGCAAGAAAGACATACCAGATTCAAATAAAAAAGGACAACCTAAATCCAAATTCTTGGGAATGCAACAATAGTAAGATAACATATAAAAAATACAGAAAGCAATAAGAAAAAAGAACAAAAGATCACTATGCCCGTAAAGCCAGTTGGTTCCTTACAGGTCAACAAGATAATTCATAAAGATCTCCCTATGATCTGGTAGTATGGATGTGCAGATTTCGGTATCCACCAACCCAATTTTGGACACTTCGCTTCCGTTTTAGTAGACACTACGGTCTGGGTCGGGTTCTAATATTCCAAAACGGTATCCACCAACCCGACCGATATAAGAAATACTCACTCCTAACGCACCCAGCAAACCTCTCTCCACTATCCATAGGGCCCACACAGTGAACCCATGGGATTGAGTTTTGAGTTTTTTTTTCAATGCTAGCTCTCTCTCATCACAACAGAGGGAAAGCATCAGATTTCTGTCCTTTTATTTACGATGATGGCACTCTTCTTCGTGGTTGCTCGCCTGTTGCTGCTTAAGACTGGGGCTAGCAACAACCAAATGACCAAATTTAACAAACCAAAATAATTTGGTTCGATTTCATTTAGTTTTATTTCTATATCAGTTCAGTTCGGGTTCATAAGAAATGTTTAAAACTAACTGAACCAACCATTTGCTCACCCCTATCTGGGAGGGTTGATACGCAAAATCAACAGTGCAACCCTTTAACATCAAAGCTTCAAATGCCAACTCAAATCATGTATAAAGAGTCAAGACAAAAAGTAGAAGCAGAAGCAGAAAATAGTTGAAGATGAAGATTATAGAGATGTTAGAAAGATGGGGAGGAAAGGAAAAAGATACCTCTAAATATGCAAAGAAAACCTTAGAGAAACCTAGTGTATAAACAAAATCCTAGAGACATTAAGATTTACTCTAGTACTTGCTAAACAATATGCGAGTTAGAGATCATCTTCTACCTATTGTAATCATCAACATATGTTACTTAACAAGTAAAATCCTGATATGTGATTTTTCCTCTCACAAAAGGACAATTGAACACTCTTTTGCATCAACTATCTAGCAGATTAGAACAATCAAATCTCTTATCTAATTAATGAAGAATCTCGTATTGCAGAATAGAGTTTAGAACATTAAAAAATAATGTTATTAGTCACAAAGTAGAAGATCAGATTATTACATTGTTCACTAATTTTGTTGGATAATATTTAGGGCCGCACGATATGAGAAAAAATAGGGCTAGTGTGATCTATTTAATGCAGCACGATATGGAACAAAAAAGGAGGCTGGTGCTATCTATTTAATGCAACATGATATGAAAAAGGGCATCAACCCCCTTTGCTGGTGTGTCATGATGTGTCAAATATCTATTGGCTCTATTAAATAATAACTAATGTGGGTTTAATATTTTTGCGAAAAATTCGTCAAACAAGGTAATTATCCCTAAAAGTGACCGTAAATTTAACCTAGAAAACAACACATTCTCTTTTCATCTTTTGTAAACACTACCCCTTCACCCAAAAGAAAAAAAAAGTTCATCTTATTCCTCCTCTACATCTTGCAACGAAATCAAACACAAAAGATGAAAAACCCAATCACGCTCATCCTTTCTCTCTGAGAAAGAAGTGAACAATTATCTTCTTCCTTCTCTACTGTACTGCCTCTATTAAAAATTCAAATGTTTAGCTTTAATGGTTTTCCCCATTTCCAAATAGAATCCATTCGGGTGGTATGCAGCTTAATGAGGGGACCGTAGACGCCAATATATGGACAATGGGACCGATAATCACACTGCATTTGAGGATAATGATACTGATAAAATTTGAAGGAAAGAATATCAATTTTATGCATTTTTGTATTGTATTTAGTTTGTTTCGTAAAGGTTGTTAGCAACCACAAAATACATGCTTGTCCCAGAATAGCAAGTTGATTTTTTTATTTGATGTCTTTAAAAGTTGAAGATTTGTCATTAAATTGGTCGAATTGATTGAAGAATGAGCTTGTTTTAGGTCCTAATTTTACTAATGAAATCTAATTAGTTTAGAGACTTTATGTAGTTTGCCATATGTTCCTTATATCGTAATTTAAGAGTTTCTAAACTAAATTCATTTGAAATGGAGATTGGAATTGGTCGGGAACGTGAATGAACTAAAGAAGACGGTGCAAATAGGCAATGACAATAATTTTTTAAATGTTTTATAGAATCAAATTAGGGTTGTGTAGAAGCAAAATCATCATATAAGATGATAATTCACTGCTATTATGATTTTATTAATTATGTCAAAATTCAAATTTGACAATCAACATACATGAAAACAGTAGCTAGTCTTCTTGAACTCAGAGTCACCATCTTCTGTTTCTGTTGACATGTCGTGCTGACATGTCGAGGAGAAACCAAGAAATGATAGAGAAAGGTTTAATTAATATAGCTGAGAAAATTATGTTAAACAAAACACTTAAGCCAAAATATTATAATCAATCTTGATTGTATCAGTTTTTGTATCAGAGTTTGTTCTTGTGACTTAGTATAAGATAAAACCATATCATTGACATTTTCTAGACTGTTTCAGGCATATGAATAATGTTAGACGTCAAAAGTAATATGAAAAACTAATTGAAAAGTAGTATGTTATCATGCAAGATTTATTATATGTACAACAGCTAACTTGATGCATCCAAGCTTATAGACATTTGATTATGAATATGTAACCAAATACATCAGATCATTGTCTTTTTCTTGCAGGGCATAAGGGCAATCAGCTAGATATCATGATTAACTACCATTAGATAAGCTTGATCCAAAAATAATTGAAAAGCCGTCATGCCCGAAAAGAACTTATAAGGAGCATCGTCCAGAGGAAAGTCTTCAAGTGGTGGAAGGATGAACAAGGATCAAGGATGAAGATGGAAGATGAGCAAGATTGTTTTTTTTAATCCCTTCTGTTATGGAATCGAGGAGCAAGGATGAGCAGGATTAAATTTTTTTTTCAATATTTTAGTTTGGGTTCATTGCAAGATGCATATGAGAACGAAGCTGGAATTTTCCTTTGGGTGAGGAAGGCAATGCTAGTGAAAGAGGAAGAAGAGGGTGAATTTTGAGATTAGTTTTTTTTTCTCTTTTTTTGTGGGGTGCCCGGTGGGGGGGGGGGGGTTGGTTTGTTAAACAACTAAAAGCTCTCCATGAACTTGACCAAATAGATTTTTATCACATCATAAAACACCAGCCCCTTTTTTTCCCAACACGCACAAAATAGATTCTTATAGTTTAACATAATGAACTATTAAGAAATAATATCATTTTCATGACAAAAATGAAACATTCTACCAGAAATGTTTATGAAAAAAATACATGACTTCAGAAGTGTCATTTGAAAACCCTCAGAAGCTCATAAACGTCAAAAGATAGCAAAAGGGCCTAAGACACCATATAAACTTGAATTAAGACATAAATGAACTATAGCTTAAACAAAAAAATTAGAGTTCAACATCCTTGATTGATGGACAGATATTGGTTATTTCATATTACAGATCTTATTCCAACTTCTCCTTATGCATCTACTTGAGCATGCACACGTGGTCTTTGTGGGTGTGGGTCATACAACATGATTTCTCAACCTCATACTTCATTCAAGCAGCAAGCAATGTTGTGTTTGTTACAACCAATGTTTTAAAAATAGGCCGATTTTATCGATTTATCCTCTATATATAGTGTTTGGGCCATGACCGATACGATTTTTGCAAAAATGTATTGCATATAGTTTTGAGCCGATTTTTCCTAATATATCAGTGTAACTCTGATAAGCGGCCGATTTCTTGTTGGCTAAAATCACCCGATTTTTTACAATTGACATTCTAAGTGAACTGGTTCGGGTTTGGAGACAAAAACCCTCTTTTTTCCATATTCAACGAGCATACGCTAAACAAAAACAATACAATTCTATTCTATTTCGCTTCTACTAAGCAAAAACAATTGGCAAGTGATCCTAAACAAGTGTTATTTATATATTAGTAATTTAGTATGTTTATGTTTCATTAAATGTGCTGAGATTACTATCATATTATATACGCTTAGCATCCAATATAACACTCTGATTTTTACTACTTATTCTCGATATAACCTAATAACTGGGATCCGATATGAATTTTGACCGTCTGATACATTTCCAATAACCGGTATTTAAAACGTTGGTTACAACTGTTAATTTTATCAAACTATAATAACAGTTACGAGCATAGGGGGATTATAGTCATGGTATTCAATTAAGGTTCGTATTAACAGATTGATGTAGGGCATTAACAAAGATATTAACATTTCTTATACTCGTCTACTTAGAAGAACTGAAGTTACCAAAGCTTTTTCTATTTTTCTTTATAATGTCTACTGACCTCATATTTTCTTGCCATTTCCATCAAAATTGTTCATTTACTTCACCTCAAATCAGTTTTAGGTGTATCTCCTTTAAACAAAATCACTGCATGTGAGTGCAGTCGCTGCACTTATTCCACGACTTCAATGCAGTAAGGAAAATTAGACACTTCATACATGGAGAAAACTAATCTGCCCATCAAAACGCTGGAATTTCTATGCCCATCAAGATGCTGGAATTTGTATGCCCATCAAGACGCTGGGCTTTGTATGTCAAAGTCAGTACACTACATATGTGAAAAAAAATCCATGAAGTTGTCCAGATATCAAATCGTTAGCCACATGGCATCACCACCAACAGAATCATCACACTTTGACCTTTCATAAAACATGGTTAGAGATGGATCACTAATTAAGTTCAAATATTATTCTCTCCAGGTGGCTTTGTTTCCTCTTTTGCTTGTCTCCGCTTTACGTGTGTAGCTTTTTTTTGTTGTCGGGGGTTGGAGCTTGAGAGCTTGAGACGTAAACAAATTGGGCATAGGTTTTAGGTAGCTGCAACCGAAGTCATCTGAAAAACTATGAATTTGGGTACCACTAGTTTATGAATAGGAAATTTATATGACCATTTCAACTGAAAGAACGAAAATGAGGATCGTGGATTTCTTTTTTTTTCTAGTTTAAGGCTTTCATGCATTCCGGAAAAAGAAAGGGACAAAAGGAATGCAGATCCCTCATTAATTCTCATTTTTATTTTACTAATGGGTAAGGTCAATGAATAACATGAGTATATGGGGTGAGGGAAGACTAATTCCTATAAATACTTACGACCAGCTGCCCAAATCTTAGTCCAATTCAAATCTGAATCAAGCACCTCAAAGTTATTTATATCCACAATTGAACCTAAATTTAATCGTAAATGATATTTGGAATGCACACGCATATGGATACAAGCATGGATTGATTACAATTGTTCGAAACCATTTACATCCTTTGAGATTCGGCCATAAACTACCTGGAAGGTAAAGTACAGTGGAAGAGGCACCGCATAAGAAAAGAAGGCTTCTTAAGATGGAAGGCTTCCTGCCTAATGTGCAGTTTAGGACAATGGGAGGGACATGGATAGAGATAAAGGTAGATAACCTATTAAGTGGTCCTAGATGGATTGATCTAGTAAAGATCCTGTAACCTCCTGCTTACATCTAAACCAGATGATGCAAATCCTCCTTCATAATGCACACAGGGAGATTCTGCTTAAAGTGGAAGAATAATACAACATGAAAATAGATAACTCTGTTATATAAAAAATTGTCAAGATATCTAATTATTAACCGGCGATCTAGTGTAAACCCTAGGTGCAAGATTGTTGCCAAAATAAGAATTGAGTAAAATGGGCTTAGCTCAAGGAGGAAAGAGATGGCAGATGCAAAATTAAAAAAAAAACTCAGGAACTCTTAAACTTTGGCAAGTCATACAAAGACCTTAGTAATTCTACTAGCTAGCTCTTGATGCCAGCTTTCATTAAAAGCAAAGCTTACCTTTTAATTTCTTAGCTTCTGACATGAATTTATAAGTTGATTCATCCTTCAAAAGAAAGTATGAGGAGGGACTTCAAGGAAAACGATACCCAGAAGTTTCTGGGTGATATTGCAATAAACTGGGGGAACATGTTGATTTTCTTTGACATCTGTAATAAAACTTAATTTAAGTATCAGCGTATTTACGTGCAAATGATGACATAGATATGAAATATCCGAAGAAGTAATTTTTTCAAGTTCTTTTTCTATTTCAGATTGAGGATAGTCTAGCAAACAGAACCTTGATTCTCTATTAGAGATCTTTTGGACTGCAGAATATGTTCTGGTCCAAATTAGTTTGAAACTATGATGTGAGGAAACATCACATGTAAACACATGAATACATAGGGGGTCAAAAAAGTGATCAGGGTATTAAAATTAACATTCCAACCAATGAGCAAAATATCATAGCTTAATCAAACTTAACATGCTAATGTTATTCTTATATAAGGACATAGACCATAGCTCATTCATATATAATGCCCTTTGTCCTCGTAACCTCCCCAAAAAACTTTTTTTGTATTCTATCCGCCAATATTAAATTATTATCCTACACCATGTGCGTGAGACTGTGAGTTGTAACCATAAGTTAGCTAGTTCCATGAGGGGAACTTGATTGCCTGCTAGTGTGATCTGTCAATAGCGATAACAATCATAGTCTTTTCTCAAATATATCCGCTAAAGACCATCTTTGAGGTGAATTAACATTAAATATATCATCATGTGGGAGCACCATAAATTCCTGAGATGAACAAGAACCATAATATTTCTACATTTTGACAAAAATAATAGTAGTTATTGCTTCCTATTTTCTTATTTTCTGCACATCAAATAAAGGCACAGTAAATATTCACTGAATATTGAGATAGCATCTTACAACCATACACCACAACTTAACAACAACAGTTCATGATATTTTACATCAGATATGAGTTCTTTTCTTTGCTGATGACAATGATGAGAAAGAACATGAAGAGGACAAACGGAAAAGAACATGCGTAAATGCAACTATTCATCGATAATGACGTAAAAGAAATACTTAATCATGTTGCATTTGACAGTTAGAAAATAAAAGTATACTAGCCATTGGTGACAAGAAAAAGCAAAGTTGAGCCTGACCTGTTGTGCAAGTACAAGACGTCCTTGACATTTGACGACTGTTCCCGAGAAGAGTGGGTATGTATAATCCCTAAGTTGGACGGTTAAAGATCCAGCATTCAAAGAAATATCCCTTCCATACATCCGTGAGAATGGTATCTCCTTCTCTAAGCTGACAGGATCAATCTTATTTATGAACTCAATCATCCCCACATTACCACCTTCAATTTTGATAAGGGTCACATCTACTTCAGTAGCAGAAATTGTTAGAAGTGAAGTTCTATTTTTGCTTGGTTTAAAACCAGACTGAAAGCCACTCAAACATGCCCCAGTTCCTTCGCACAACACTAATCTCTGGCATGCCTGATAATAAGACTGAAAAGTCTGCTTATGGATTTCATCATGCAAGCTTTTAATAGCTGCTGCATTTGACGCGTCAATTTCAATTCCATTGTGAACAAAGTTCTTTCCGTTACATGTTTCATTTGGCCGAGAACCTCCTGACTTCCCAGTGGAGGCAAGTTCGTCAAAAAATTTCAATCGAACACCTAACTCACAAACTTCATTCTTCATAAGATTGTAATGTTCATCAAGCCAGCCTTGAATAGGTTCTTCCTCAATACCTACTGTAACGCTACGTATGATTAATCTGACAGATCCAAATTTCGTAGACTTAGTCTTAGATTTCTTTGCACTTCTCTTTGTAGGAAATATGAGAGTGGTTTTAGCAGCAGCAATAAGTTTCAAACCTCGCAATGTATCCTCTATTGCATCATCTATGGCGCGTAACTGCAACCTATAAGGCATGCAAATATGAATATCAGGACCCTGAATCACCCAATCCCATGTAGTTGTGGAATGTACTTTTGCGTCAGCCGAATTGCTCATAACAGATACAGGAATTCGAGAAATCTGCAAGCGGCTACTTTTAAAGAGCCTGATATCATTAAAACTCAGCATAAGCTCTTCAAGTAATACACCTATCCTTGCATTCTCAGAAAAGATAGACTGCACATGAATCGCGGCTTCCACACCGTCTGCAAGTTCAGCTGAAATTTTTAACTTCTCCACATCGATGGCGAAAACTGACTCCCGTTTCTTGCTATTCTTATCAGATTGTGCCTGCTCCAATATTACTTCCTTATCTGGAAATTTAGGTAAAGCTTCACCATCGGAAAGCTGGTTCTTCTTGTTATGTACAAAAGACTTCAAGGAGGTCATTACTTCAAACAATGCCAAATGCATATCAGGTTCCCACCGGACTGCTATATCAGTTATATTGACCAGAGAACAGACGGCAATCTCATTGAGGCCACCAGAGCGACGCACAAATTTTGCATTCTGCATGTCAACTAGAGTCACCTTTGCACCAGGCCTACTTTCTTCAGAATACTCCTGGTAGATTGATCTCACTCTCTCAAGATCAATTTGTGTAGAATGTTTTTCCTTGTTTAAGCAAAGCTTGAGATGAGAGGCATTAAGGGATAATGAGAATTTAAGCTTCTTGCAACCAGTGGGGGCAGTAGATATAATGCTTGCCGTGCGCTGTGACCCATCAGCAGAAACAGTAATTATTGTTTCCCCACCTTGTGAACCATAATTTACACGCTTGGGGTCTGCAACAACTACATCCTCTACGATCACATCACCCCAATAATTTACTGAGCATTTTTCAAGATTTACCTTCAAAATTTGTGTCCCTTTAGAAGTTGCTTTGCTAGAACGCACTTTGGTCTGTACAGTTTTTTTCCCAGAACTACCTAAACTTTTTATCGGTGCTTTAAAGGACATCAAGGTTGAAATAAGAGATGCAGCATGATGAAATCCAAAATATACTCCCATGCCAGTTACATCCACAGAAAAAATCAATTTCCACTTATTAGGATCATGTTCCTCGTGCAATTCTACTCCTCGATGTCCCCAATCGAGACTAACCCGCTCAATGTGCAGTAAGGAGCCTGAATTGATTTCTAAAGAGAACAAGCTTTCCTTCAAGCACTCCTGATAGTCATCAGCCATATGCAAATGCAATTCACCAAGTTCTCCATGTACTTGAACGCCCTTACTGGCTATATTATTTGCAAACAGATGAGATGATTGCGAGCATACCTGCATTATCCAGAAATATAATCATAGAAGAATAATAAGACCACTGTAATCCTTTGGATCTCTTTTTCTCTGTATATGAAATTTTCAAAGATTAAACATGACATATTAGCATTATTTGATTAGTTTGTGGTAGAACATACAATCACGTGAGGCAATTTTTAAGAAGCAAAAAAACAGAAAGGGTGGAATAGAAATTTGGAGATGAGCAGACAAGTGCTAGACATGAGCAAATTTACTTAAGGATGATGTGTCTATGCAAACAAGACCTACTAAATAAAGATCAATCATAGAGAGCATTTACTTTTAGGTTATTCCACAGGAAAAAGTAGCAAGCTGAACTTCAAAATACAACCAAGGTTGCTGATAGCGGATCGCGGCGCGTCGCGGCGAGGTACCGCTAAGGCTATATCGGGTTATTGCGGCGAAATCGCGATAAATAACGCACAGTCAAATAACGGTCAAATTTAAATATATTTAAATATCCTAAATAATAAGAAAATTCATAAAAAAATCTAAAAATTCAATTAGTTGTAAATTTCTTGTATTATCAATAAATAACAATTAATAAGCTTGTTGTATGAATGAAACTATGAAGAAATTCAAGAAATATAGCATCATAATATGTGTGATAGCGGGTTTAGCCGCTTTTAACAACAAAAATCCGCTTTTAACCGCGAAAATCCGCTTTTAACCGCGAAAGCCCGCTTTTAACCGCGAAAACCCGCTTTTAACCGCGAAAACCCGTTTTTAACCCGCTAAAATCCGCTTTTACGCGCTATTCGAATGAATAGCGGATTTTCCCGCTTAAGCCAGCCGCGAAACCCCTACGCGTAGCGCTGAAGGGCCGCGACCGCTATTCGCGCCGCTATAGCCCCGCTATTGGCCGCTATTTACAACACTGAATACAACACATATGAGTTAATCATACAAAATTTGAAATAGAACCATTTGTGAGAACAAAAAAAGATACAGTGAAAATGCACGAGCATGCCAGAAAATAACCAGCCAAACTAGATTACCAGAGCAGAACCTACAAACCAGATAGAACCCATCAAGACACTGAACCTAGCTAGACCCAAACTATACAGGGTACTCCCAAATCACCAACCAAAGAAACTGAGCAAACGATGTGCGATGCAGACATGCCAGCCCCATGCCAAATAAACTAAATGGATGGATCTAAAATTTCATATCAGTGGTTACTTGAAGCTTTCTAAAGATCCAGTCTGCCATTCTGCTCCCCGTGAGATACATAAGTCCGTACAACTACTGAATAGAAAACAAAACTAACAGACTCAAAAAATGCAGCCGCATAAACTAACGACCATAGATAGAGGCTCACATTAAGTTTCCACTTCAAGTACGTTCACAATCCTATTTTCCTATATGAGACAGTCAAAAGAAGAGACAAGAAACTAGCCTAATTTGAAATTAATATTAGGAGTCAGAACCACCACCATTTGAATTACATGAATTCAATATGGTTATCCTCTTTCTTGTAGTTTACAATCAAGAAGTTTACGAAGTCCTCCATAGTACATACATCATAAGAAGGAATGCATATGTATCATCCAAATGCTCATGAAGCAGAAGAATGAAATAATGGAGAAACCATTAAGAAATGGCATATACCCTACTGATAGGCCTCAAAACTGTAAACTAACATTCATACTTCAACAGTGTTGCAATCAGATTTAGCCACTTTAATAGGCTACTACAGTTTTTTCACTTTCAGGTATATAATTGTAATCTCATTAGTCATTCCATAGAACTTTTCCTTCAACTTCCTAAGTGTCCTTCAGAAAGCAGTTCTAATCATCCCACTCGGAATCTATGAACCATGTCCTCAATCTCACTACGGACCCTAAATATAAATAATGGTCACTCCACATATTTCTTAATCATAAACAAGTACAATATGAAATCTTTTTTCACCCATTCTAAACTAAAATTTTAAATAAAATGTTTACGTTCTACTATTTTAAATTCTTACGCTTTTAATGCTTATTTGTATCTTGCTGCTTTGAAAAGTATCCTACTCTAATCCAAAACTAATAAAATAGCATTAACAAATAACATGTACCATGGATCTGTGATACATCATCTTAAATATACTTAGAAGTAAAAGGAAGATTTTGTAACGATAATGAAATATGGTATGCAATATAATGTGCTTATTGGGTACATACTGCCAGTACCAATAACGTGACACATAAACACTGCCACATACAGAACAATAAAAGATGCGAAAGAAAAATCAAGAATTTTACAATAGGCCGTAAATTTCTGATTTGTTTTTATTAATATACATAGATACACATATATATGTACATAGACAATTGCATTTACACACGCATGTACAAGCACATGCACGCAGATATATAATTATATGCATATATGTCCATTCATAAATACGTACGCTCAAGAGCGTAGATCGTGCACTCAAATTAACCATGAGGTTTTAAGGTACAACAAAAAGTCTCCAGGTCTCCTACAATGTCAACACAATATTTGCATTTGTTTGTGCGCACATGTATATACATATATGATACATACAATGAGTTAAGTAAATATTACATGATATGCAAATAATGGATGAGTGGTGGAAGCTCATTTATTAAGCGAGCTACCAAAAGATACCAAGAGATGGATTGTGACTGGTGAGGCCTCCAATCCATGCTACTGACATTGGATGCCAGGGTCTCGCCACCTTTTATATCCTGGTAACAAATTTAAAAAAAGTGCCGCAAACTCATAATCATCAAACCCTATACATACACATACACATCAACCAGTGTTCTATATGCAAACCGTATAAATCTATGCAGGCCAGTTCCAGATGGAACTGAGCTCTTATCCTCTTAAATATATGTAAGTGGATAGGAGGTCTTGTCCACCAACTTTTTTAGCCTTTAATTTTTGCATTGAGATTCATGCAAGACATCAAGGCTATTTTGAGAAGTGTGCATTGATTTGTATCACATGCTAGCACAAATCTCACAGTAAAATCAATGTTATAAAGTTAGTGGACAATAACGTCCTATCCACTTAAGTTGACAAGATCCTTGCCCCCCCCCCCCCCCCCCCCCCACACACACACACTTTTACACACTTTTAATAGGGCTCTAAGCAAGATATAGACAGAAAACTATGGTTGAAGGGTATAAACATGAAGATGATGAATGTATGAAACTTACATGATATAGTGGTAAGTCGTTAAGCCCATAAAGCACGATAGTCACCTCTGGAGCTGAAACAGTACTTGTCCACATGATAGCTTTGGTTTTGCTTGTCTGAGGCCCTTCTTTGTGAGAAACCTCCTCATCTAATGTCATATTTTTCTTCCTCGAGAAGTGCAGACGAAGCCAGGGCTTCAGCCTGCTAAAAATTAAGTTGCACTGTGTTCCACCAAGCTTGATATCAATCTCAGTTCTAACTGGTTGAAGCAGCTGAGAGTAAAGGCATCATAAGTATCTCTAAACATAACAAAGTAATAATTGAAAACTGAAGAAGATGTGAATAAGTACCCTATACTTAAATATGATTTTTCAAAAAAACATGATATGGGCAATAAATAAAAGAGATTGTACTTACTCACATGTACGGAAAAGGATATAACAAGTTAACAAACACTAAAGTCTCAAAAATGTAGTATCAAAGGATATTCAATACATATCCCTATCCATATACCTTAATAAGTAACAAACTTCACAGAAAGATGACATAAACTAGTTAAACTTTTAAACATAAACATAAACAAAAAAAAGGGGAGAAAGAATAGAAGAAGTGTACTGAAAGACAACATGAACCAAATAACCAATGAGTAAACAATTTGTTCAGGAAATCAGTTGAAGTCGAATGAGATTTAAACAACAAATCCTACATGCAGAGCAGCATAAAACAGTATGCAAACTGAACATGAACTGCCAGATTATTCACTACACCAATACGATCAAAGAACCAAAAAACACACACCACCCAAGCTGTGCACAACCAGCTTAAGTGCAATGTGGTCATGGCATCGTGAAAACAGCCCAACAGACAGACAAACTAGTGGGAGAAAACAGCATATCAGGAATCATTATTTATTGACCTAAGGAGAAAGCAATGAGGAGAGCAATAAAATTCCCTAGATGCAATGATAGGCATGCAGAGAAATCAATCTAGAAACCCTAGAGTCAATTATAATTTTTACTAGTGGAAATTCAGCTATTGAAAATTCAATGAGGAAGCATTCTGAAGAAATCAACACCATGAGAGGAAATTTCGCAAGTATCTAAATCAGCTAAAAAATTATGAAATGAAGCGTAATAAGCCAAAACAAAGAAATATCTTCCCCGGATTCAAACCAATAACTAAGCACCAAGATAATCCACTTTATTATGATAAAATGTCAAAGTAGATGGTTAATGAAAACATACCCAATTCATTTGCAGAAATTTAAGGACTTCAACAATATCTATGGGACATCTGGAGGAGAAGACTGTAAAATTTATATTTAAAAATGCAAATGGGGAAGTTTAAGCAAACAGAAACATGCTGAAGAATAATCATGCATTACACCACTTCAGTCTCACTGCAAGTATTGAGATTGACTGCATAACAAAGTTTAGGCTCAGCCATGGGAGAAGGAAAGCAAAGAAAGGGACAAACCTGAACCTCAAGGCTGGAATTCGGATTCCAGGATGCACAGCAAAAATAAGTCATGTCTGGAGCTAATCATATCTAATGATACATATGCCAGATTGGGGCAATGCCCATGTGTTTTGAAGGTAATGATGGGACCTATAACTTTGTGGTTCATGACTTTCTTTTTAGATTCTTCCAGTTGAAGAGTCAAAAGCTGTCTTAAATTATCAAGAGTGCAGGACAGAACAAAGTTTGTTTTTAATAATTTCCCTAGGTTAAAAGCAGCTCAAAATTCAAATAATAACAAAAGAATGTATTTTAGATTACCATTTCTACCCATTATTTGGAATTAATTTCTTAAAATATAGGTGAGCTAAGGTGTCTCCGCCCCAGCCTGATCTAGGAAAGGAATGGCAAAATTTATGTATCCCTTACATTTGATTAAAATATTCAATATCACTAGCTTAAAAATTAAAGGATTGAGTTGAGAAAAAAAAATTATCAGAACTAGTGAAGAAAAGAATTTCTACAGATCTTTGTATATGGTCTAGACAACACTACAACCAAAGTCCGCAATAAATAAATAGGCTACAAAAGGATAACGATTGTTTATCGCGAAAAAAAAAAGAAAAAATAAAGAAAGAAAGAAAGAAAGAAGAAATGTGATCAAGAATAGAGAGATCCTCACCCCTTTTTCTAAAATAATTAAACAGTTCAATCATGGAAAAAAACTGAGAATTTCACAGAATCCCAAAAGGAAGCATCAATACCTTAAAGAACTGAATTGCTCCTTTGGAAATAAAGGCAAAGAAATCACATGCGCACACACATATACACATATATGATTGTCATATACATGTATATATACATGCATGTGTGTGTAATATGTGTTTGCACAACAACAACAGCAACAACAATAAGCCTTTTATCCCAAATATTTGGGGTCGGTCACACAAGTCTAACTCTTCCATTCAGTTCCATTTAGGGCTATCTATCATCACTACAAAACTTGAAAATTTATGCTTATCGCGATTGATAAGGCCAAGTGTTTTATAGATAGCAAACATAATAATATATAGTTATATACATACATATTCATATGTAATGGAATTAGCATATTCATTAATAGACAGCCCTTGAATAACTTGGAAAGACATAAAGCTAACTACTTGCCAAGAATCTTGGGAACAAAAATCTGAGGCTCTTAAGAGTGCTTTCTCTGAAGGGAGCAGCAAAAGAATGACAGGGTAGACTAAATATACATGCTTGTTTTTCGCAGGCTAAATACAATCTGAAATGCATGTACAGGTAAGCTGGATACATGTTAAAGTACGGGACTGGCTAGCTGAGTATTATTACGTATTTACATAGGTACCACAAAAAGTAAGGTCATACAAGGAAAATCTCATCTGATAGTCCTACTCATAGCTCTGGAGATTATAAAGACTGAAGGGAGACGCATTCACTTTTTCGTTAGAAAGAACAGGTCATTGCTGAGAAATGAGATAGAGATGATATTTGAATCATTGTATGGGTTTTCCATGAGCATAATCAGTTTTTGTCGAGATCACTCCTAACAGTGTGTGTTCAGCATGAATCATGAAAGCAAATAAAAGTTTTCATCCTTTAGGCATCTGTAACCACCCCAACCCCCAACCCCAAAAAATAAATAAATAAATAACCAAAAAAATCGACAAACACATGTAAGACTTAAGAAGAAAACATAAATGCAGAATTAAGAGCGAGCGGATAGAATCAGTTAATAAGTAATAGCAAATGACTTGGTTAAGTCATCATTGCACAAAGTACTTGATCATGTGTGCGTGCTGAATCATGTGAAAACTAAACACAAGAGAGAATATAAGCATCCCTCCGAACAACTGGATGATTAAGATATTATGAACAGACATTAACGATTAAAAAGCATCAGAATATAAACAACAAACTTAAGCAAGATGAAGGGCTTACTTGAATTGGAACATCAATCGAACCTATAATAGCAACTTTTAGAATTTCCAGTATAGAACTACTGCCTTCTCTGAGCAGCTGAAAAAGGGGAGGAAAGATATCATAAAATTGCACCAACCTGATCATGCCTCACAAATAATAGATAACTACTCAAACAAATCAAATACATGAATTTCACTGAAGTCCATTTGGAGATCAAAATGTGATGCAGTTTCCCCAGAATCCTCGTATGCTGTGCATTTGTTACATTTCAGTTGGATGCCCATAACATTGTTCTGAACAGAAAGACCTTGACCCAGGTGCATAAACTTCACATCTAACTTCGGCAAATTGAAGCTAACCTTCCAGGAAAAATAACTTTTGTCAACTATATTGAGTATTCGAAGTAATAACATGAGAAATATTGATTCTAACATGGAATTCAAGAACTATCATGCAATGTAGGCAGACAGAAATAGTTTTGCACTATGTTGTGACAAATAAGAAAAAACCTAACCCAAAAAAAAATGCATAGAGACTTAAAACCGCAACTGATCAGCATATATTTACATGTAATAAAAGCAAAAACTGCCATAGAAAAAGTAGCTACTAGCTTTCCATAAATGAAAAAATACTGTCACCTGAGACTATGCCCGTGAAAACTACCCAATTCAAAAGATCGTTACGTAGTCAAACTTTGTTTCAGAAATAAAACAAAAACAAGGAAACGAAAAGCTAACAAATTAATTACTTAATGGAAAGGAATGTTGCAAATATCCACCCGCTAAGATGCAACAATGGAAAGTTATAAGGATGATGGCAGGAGATCTAAACAATGAAAAAATGCCGTCCAAAAAACTGAAAATAAACATAGGTGCAAGGAATCTTTAATGGATCTTACTAATTGAGGGAAAACAAAAGCCATAAAACCATATAGAGCACATAGAAATATGAAGCAATTAACAGTACAAAAAGTACTGAGAGTTAAAAGACCAAAAGCAGAAACAGCAGAAGACCCAAATAAGGGCTATACAAACCTTTTCTGGAACCAAGGATTTCCTCATTAGAGATGATATTTTATTGTCCTCTGACTTTTTGACTGCCGGAAGTTCTAAAGTAGAGCTTTTCTTGATGTTAGCACCCACAGAAGACTCTGATTTCTTCTTTGTTCTAAGAAACAAATTCTCATTCAAGTTTATGGTGATATCACCGCTCGAAAAATCCAGATTTTTTATTTTGACTCCTTGTTCCCTGAAGACATAAGTAGACAAATTTGCATTAGTCTGGTGAAATGATGATGGCAAGCATCACAAATGACATCATGTGACTAACTTAAGTATTTTGAATTTATTGCCAACATATTTTCTGAATGATTCAACTTGCTGTTGCAGCTCACTATAGTCATCATATCATATGATTAAATTCAAGCCTTTTAAAAATCAAACACACACACAGGAGTAATGATCTTGCCAGATGGTGAGCTAAATTTTTGTCATGAGCTAGACTAATCAGCACATCATATTCATGATCGACACCATACATTTTGTTCAAAACATCATCAAATGTCCACAGAGATTTTTAAATCTTCTACAACATGAATCAAACTAGTTTAATATGTTGATGCTTCAGACAGCTTAAAAGTTGTCCATTTTGCGCATAACTAAAATAATGATTAAAAGTTCTAACAATATATTTTTTTCTACATACAAATTAGAGCAAGTGCAAATCACGATGGACGTTGCCGATCATCGTATAATATAACAGTTTGGACTAGCTCACAATAAGAATCTAATCTCAACATCTTATTTTATATATATATATATATATATATATATATAGAGAGAGAGAGAGAGGTGAACTTATGTCAACTTAAGTGGACAATAGGCCTTTTGTCCACCAAACTTTCTATCCACTCATATATATATATATATATATAAAGCATCTTCATATCTTGCATGGATGATGGATCCCTAGGTATCATCAATGGATAGAAAGTTTGGTGGATGCTCCACTTAAGAATTTCTCTCTCTCTCTATATATATATATAGAGAGAGAGGGCGGGAGAGAGAACCAGAGGTGAGCTGACAGCTGACAACGTAGGAAATTTCATGTGTTGTCCCCACAGGCAATACCTAGTTTGCTAGAGTTGTCTTTTGTTTTTAAGGAAATAGTCGAGAGCGGTTATAATATACAGTAATAAGTTAATGTCTCGACAAAGTCATCTCCCCCATAATTCCTTCCGTTATTTTCCTTTTCCTTCGTTGTTCTTGTTCCAAATTGCAATCAAACTCAATCAAACCCCAAACCCTTTTCCCCATTAATTTACAACTATTTCAGATACAATTTTTGACGATTTGCACGTTGGTATTACATAAAACTCCATCGAACCAAAAAAACCCAATCAAACCCAATAACCCTTTTACCACAGCGTCTAGTTGTAGATTTTTTGTTAGTATATTTCCTTCATGTGTTCATAAACCCATTCATGATTGTAATTTCCCGAAGAAATTTTACTTTTTTGTGTAATCCATTGAAGAAATAAACATGGAATTTGGAGGATTTCGTGCTTAATTCTTTTGCAATTTCAAAAAAACCATTGGGCCATAGAACTTGAGAACTTACTGATCAACATTAGGCTTTGTTTCTAAAAAAATATCTCTTAGGGAAATGTGGATTTATGAGTTTCTCCACAATTTGGAAGAACTCACTTTATTCAAAAAAAAGATCCGCGCTTTGTAAAAGGACAAGTCACATGAGAAGTGCAGGTTTGAGGGAAAGTTTGCATTTAAGTGCTCTCTTTTTTCCATTTTAAATACCCAATATAATAGCCTTTAAATATATCTATTCAAGATCTTCCGCTAGTTTAGCAAATCATGTATTACCATGTGGCGACAGTGCAAGAAATTTCATGTGCTATCAGCTTACCACCTGTTTTCTTATATATGTGCGTGTATACATATGTATATGGGTAATATGTTTGTAAGGACGTACCTTAGGTTCAATCTAAGGATGCATCTTCAAAATTACATTATACGCAATCAATTTGCTTGATCTACCTTGTTCATTTCGATCTATAACTTTTGAATGATATATAAACAAAAAGTAGGCATATTGATTTATATTTACTCATGAATCGAATGATTACAAAATTAATGGTTTTATATGTAGTTTTGAAGATGGCTCCTTAGATTGAATCTAATGTGTCACCTTAGGAATACTTTTTCATTTATATATATATATACAAAATTAATGGTTTTATACGTAGTTTTGAAGATGGCTCCTTAGATTGAATCTAAGGTGTCACCTTAGGAATACTTTTTCATATATATATATATATATATATATATATATACGAAAAATAGGTGTGCTTGGTAACAAGCACAAATTCGGTATGTGGCAGTGAGGTGACTCATTCCCATCCACACATTTAAAGCCGTCCATTTGAAAATGATCCCTAGTTATTTACTCACCAATTGAATGAATGGATGAGAAGTGGTCACCTCACTACCAAACACTAAATTTGATGCTTGGTACCAAGCATATCCATTACTCTCTCTCATATATATACACACTCATTATATATATAAAGAGAGTAAAACTATAGCGTACATAACTTCATTGAAGACTCCATACAATAACTTTTTTATCCATTAAATTTACTTTGAGATTTGTGTTAGCATGTAATACACATCAATGTTATTTTCAAGATGTATCTTAGTATGTATCACATGCAAGCACAAATCTCAAAGCGAATCCAATGGATAAAAAATTTAGTGGACAATAGCTTCAACCCACTCAAGTTTACAAGAGTTTACACATGTTTTCTGTAAATTTCTGATTCATATTTATGAGATGACAGAATATGACAAAATCTATACCGAGAATTGGTTCGCGTAGGAATGGACGTATTGGTTCACATAAGAATGGACGTAGAATACCAAAAGGGGTTATTAATGTTCAAGCGAGTTTCAAAAATACCATTGTAATTGTTACATCGTGGTTGGGAAGGTCATAGTAGCAAAAGCCATTGGAATTTTTTTATATATTGGAATCGCCCGGGATCATTTACGAAAAGTGGAAATGGAAGCATATGAGTATCGAATGAATAGAACGAGAAAATGTTAATTTGATTAATGAATTGGCGATCAAAACACATATGGATAGAGCTTATACGAGGGTCTTGAAAAGCAAGTAATTTTTTTAGGCCTATACCCTATTTATATGAGACAAATGGGTATGTTTGGTACCAAGTATAAGTTTGGTGCTTAGTAGCAGTGTATTAAATATCGTTCAATATATTGCTATATCGGTTTTGATGCCCTTCTGATACAATATTTATAAAAAAAATATCGTTTTCTGATTTTTACCACTTTTTCCTGATATATCAGAAATATCAGAAGCATTTCATTGTGAAAATATCGGCTGATATTGGCTAATATCCAAATGAAAAGGGTTATTGAGTTTGTGTTTGGTTTTGGTTCTCCCTAGACCTGAAAACTTAATAAATACCCTAACCCAAATACCCTAAATCCCTAGTCAATCTCACATTTCTCCTTCCTCTTTATTCGACGCTTTAGCTCAAAAACACTAGACGATCTCAGGTATGAATCTCTCTCCTCTCTCTCCACTCTCTCTCTTCTCCAGTTCTCCTCTCTCAGCTCTCTCTCTCTCTCACTCTCAGCTCCTCCTCAGACCCCTCTGTCTCTCTTCCTCTCTTCTCTCTCCCTTATGTCTCGGTCTTCCTCTATTCCTCTCCTCTGTACATGTCTTCTCTCTTTCTTTCACCTCCACCTATATCTAATGCCTCTAACCATCATATATCATTAGACATGATTCAATTTCTTATGCTTAGAATACATTAAATATGTTTTGATTACATATTACATTGTTATGTGACATATGAACATCATCCGATATGACTACCTAATATTTTTTTACGTATCCCCAATATATCACCGATTTCCGCAATCCGATATAGATTTTGGTCATCCGATATTTTTCATATTTAATACACTGCTTGGTAATAAGGTGGATGCATTTCAACCTTACAACTAGACATGGCAATTATGGCCCATGCCCAATTGTCCGTCTAGCCCACCCATCATTCAGCCCGCTCATAACCCACCCATTTAGTTAAATGGGCCTAAATGGACGGGTATCTATTGAAAGGAAGATAAATGAGTCCTTAATGGGCGGGCATCGCGCCCGCCTTAAACACGCCTAGGTGAAAACTCTCTCGTTCTCTCGCTTGTTCTCACGTTTCTCACTCTCAAAAATCCAACGATGGCGGTAGCAACTCGAAGAAAATTTCTAGGCGACGGCGACGTCATTGACTCGATCTACTCCGTCGTCGCCCTCGTCCTCATCTCGTCGCCTGCGCTGAGCTCAGCGACGTCGCCACCGCTGTCAACGTCTACCGCCTCATCCAGTACGACATCGACGGCTCTCCCTTCGGATCGAGGCTCGTCGGTCTCAACCACCACGTCGGAACTTCTCCGTTCGATTCTAGCGTCGATCTGTGGAGAACTGTGCTGATCTTGTCTGTTCGGGACTTGAATCTCACTTCTCTCAAAGGTAGGGCTCGGATCTTGATTTCTTATTTTCTTAGGGTTAGGGTTTAGTTTGGGTTGGTATTGTTAGTTAGAGATTTTGGACCGGGTGTTTGGATCTTGTGTTTAAGGGTTATGAATTGAGTTCACTGACTGATTTTAAGTGTGTTAGTTTAGTTGATTGGACTGATTAATGTTGGTATTGAGAGAATTAGAGTAAAGATTGCAGCTTAGTGATAATTATGTTGTAAATATCCCAAGAGAAGAAGCAAAGTAATATCTTTTTAGCCAATTTGTTCTTGGTCTGGATTATTTTAGCCTTTCAATTTGATAGTTGTCTTTTCATCTTGTAATGATCTGTTTTTGATATATACTTCTGGGTTTTATTTTACATTGTGGCAATATCATTTATAATTTTTAAAAAAATAACCACCTGTATTGGTTGAATTCTAGATTTTATTTTACGCTGTCGACGTGCTAGCTGTTGTTTCCAACTTTTATACACCCACACATGCAAATGCATAAAATTTATCTTCTGAATGTTAAATGCAACTGTCTTTGTGATTTGAATGAAACTAAGCTAAATTCCTTGAATTTTAGAGATGTTTATATTTGGTTGTCTTCTATGCATTGCTTGTTTGAGCTCTCAATTACCCCTGTCCATATCCATATTTTGTATCATGTTTCTAACACAGTAGTTGAACATTCTCAATATATTTATTAAGCCAATATTTTGTATCATGTTTGATTAGTTTTTAAGCCAATATTCTGTATCATATTTCTGACACAGTAGTTGAACATTCTCAATATATTTATTTGTGACTATTATTTAAATGAACTTCATTTGGTCATTTGGCAAACTACTCTAGAAATAGCCTACAGTTTCATACTGAATTCCTGAGTGTAAAGTTGGTAAAAGTCATTGCGGTAGCTGATAATTTTTGGCGCTTCGAACCTAGTGCCAGAAGTGTGGCCATTATTAGTAACTATCCTTCCAAAGCATAGCCTTTGATTCTAATTCTAATTTCACTGCATCAACATTTTTCTTTGGGAAATTACTAGATTGATTGTGGCTTAAGCAGTATTCTTTTTTCAAGATGAGACTTTTATACCATCATGGAGCTGACCTGACATTCTTTGTTGCTGCTGATTGCATAGAGGCAAGCAATGTCAATTTTTTCCTGAGTGCAGGGTGCTCTTGATTTTTATCAGCTTAATGTCTCTTGTCATATATAAATGTCTTACAACTTGGGTACTGGACATCAGTTCTTAGAAAATGTAATTTTTTTCCATCAAGCAAGAGTAACTGTTATAAATGTTGTAGATGTTTTAATTAGACTTTAACCTTGAGATAAAAGCAAACTGTGATGACTTATAGTAACTATGATTTATTTAGATATTAACCTTGAGATAAAAGCAAACTATGATGACTTATTTAAGCTGTTTGCAGTGGTAAATTATTCAAGCTGTTTCCATCTCATTTAAGCAAGTTTTATAAATTATGATGTCTACATTCGCAATGTGACATCGGCAACCTGATAGCTATTTCTTTTTTGGCAATCTTGTTTGGAAATGTATTGACATGTAATCTTCAAAGCAGCTGTTTCTTTTCTGATTCAAAGATACAGAAATAAGTAAAGAGCAGAAGCAATTTGGTTATTAACTTGTGCATGTAATTCCCAAACCTAACTACCCAATATAACTTTAAATAAAATACAATTTGGTTATTAACTTGTGCATGTATCACAATCATTTTTTCTGCATCAATTTAGCTGAGTTTATAATTGAAAGAACTTTACTGGCTTCCAGTTACTTATGTCGATAGGTAGGCCAATTTATCATTATGTTCAAGTATGAGGTGGGAAATTAGATGTTTTCGTGATCATTTAGCTTCTGCTATATATTTGGTAAGGGTAAAACTGATGTACATATTGACCCTTACATGATTTCAAAATGGAGATATGTAGAGGAAGTGGTGCATTTGTTCAAAAGTTACGATTTTTATTCCATTCGATATTAGGCGACTGATCAAGATTGAGACATGGTTTGGTGCCGCAAATGAATCCATCAAAAAATTTCTTACTTTTTGCGGTAGAATTTGTAGAGATCCAATTTTTTGGGGATTAAACTATGCATGCTACAACTTATCCAGGTATACTATCTCACGCTACAGCTACAGTTATGTTATCTAGGTATACTATCTCATGCTACAACTTATCTATTTTGATCGCAATATACTAGTTATATCATAACAATATGCATGTTGTTCATGTTAAGTAATATTCTCTTTATTTGCATTCATCAGATGCTGCAACTGAAAGCTTTCAATAAATTTGAGAACACATAGGAAGCTTTATCTGCAGCAACTTTGCTGATTGATAGTAAGCCGAGCAAGGGTCTTTGCAAGTTCTTGCAAACTCATTGTGAAGACGAAACATTAGCTGTGGCTGATTCCAAACTTTGCAATGCTATAAAAGAAAAACTGGTAATCCTTGATGAAACATTAGCTGTGGCTAATTTCAGACTTGCTCACAAATTAATACACTGTACAGTTGTTAGATGGTTGAGTCCTGGTGCATGGCTAGATAGACTGAAATGAGACCAGGCAATTTATTAGTATTGATCATATTACTTGTTTTAAATTTTTTTAGACATATGACTTGCAAATGTATCGCAATCTATTAGTACTATGATAGCATCTTTTGTATTGGGAAGCAAAGTTAGCTGAGTTTGGATTAAACTATGCATTTTTGCTCTTTATTGTAAATATATATGTTACACAGAGCCTAATATATTATGCATTACATCTGTATATTTGCCAATAGAATTCTTCTGACTCATTTGTTGAATAAGAATTCTATTTCTAGTTTCTAATTCTTGAAGGAATCTATTTGGGAAAAAAAACTCAGAAATTTTGCACAAAAAACCCTCAAAAAGTTGTAAAAAACCCCCAAAAAAGTTTGCAAAGAACCCCCAAAAAGTTTGCAAAAAACTCCCTAAAAAGTTTGCAAAAATCCCCTAATAGTTTGCAAAAAGCCCTCAATAGTTTGCAAAAAGCTCCCAAGAATTTTATAAAAAACACCCCCAAAGTATTATATACATAACTACTATAGTTAAATGGGCAAATGGGCGGCCCGTTTATTACATAGGCGGGCAAAAACTCGCCCACTTAGAAAATGTTTAAATGGGTAAATGGACAAAACATGTCCGTCTATTTATGACCCGCCCATTTAATACCCCAACCCACCCATTTAACACCCCTACAGTTACAACTAAGGTTGTGAAGTACGAAGAGAAAAAGTATCACATAGAGATGTACTTTCCATTCAACTAATCTTTGCTCATATCTATGATTGAGATTCCTCTTCCTCAATACCAAGCACCAAATTTAATGCTTAGAATGAAGCATAACCATTCCTATATATATAGACACACACACATATACATGATTCAACTGAAAGCAAAGATAATCCACAATTACAGCAAACAACTCTTTGGAGAGAGTAAAAAAGAGAAAATCCTTTAAATTCTCATAGATTTAAAACGTTTGGAATTGCTTGTTACAAGCATTTCATGGCTTCTAAGGTTCTTTATTGGCTTCAGAAGGAGCTTCTAAGGAAGACAAGTCATGCACACGGCCACTAGGCGATAGCCCTAGTGAGGTATGCGAGTCCGATAACGATGATGATCTTACTATTGATGAACTCGCACATGGCTATGAATTATTGATGCATGATTATAAGAAATTACAACGTAGCTATATTGAATTAAAAAGCAAGCATGTCGAAATGAAATCCTCTCATGAAACACTAGCTACTAAGTTTGATCTCATTGCAAATGAAAATATAAATCTTAAAGAATGCAATGAAAAATTAAAATTGGAAAATACTAGATTGTTTCATGATAAATGTGATGCTATATTAGAAGTTGAGAACATTAGAAAAGAATTTAATTCTTTTAAAATTGATCATGCATGTTCCACTTCTAATAACAATGCTTATGTGAAAAATGATGAGTTGAATCATATTAAAAGTAGAATATCCTCTTTAGATTCAACACTAAAAACTTGCATTGTTAATAACAAAAAGCTTATGGACATATGTGCAAAGTCTCATGAAAATTCTTCCAAGAAAACTATACACTATGCACATATGTATAACAAAATTTACAAGTGTTCTATTTGCGGTCGTAAAGGCCATATTGCTAAATTTTGTTATAATGCACAAAAGCCTAACAAGCCTAATCATGTTTGTGCATCCCATCAAGCTTCTCCATCTCATACACATGTACACACACATAGTGATATTCATAAACATGCTCATGTGTATAAGTGTGATCATTGTGGTCGTTTTGGCCATTTGGCAAAATTTTGCTTTGACTTAAAAAGGATTTCATATTTGCCAAATGTTTCTAAAAGACCACAAAAGTTTAAGTGTGGTGTTTGTGGTAGGTTTGGACACTTAGCGAAATTTTGCTTTGATTTACAAAATATTTCAAAATCGCATGTTGTTCCAAAAGAAGTACCTTTGTTTAAAAATGGTTCACATTTGCAAAACAATTTTAATAGATCATCTTTATTTGCAAATGCTCTACGTGCGCATCCACATAGTCAACATAAACAAATGCATCCTCTTCATTGCACTTATTGCAATCGAATGGGTCATTTGCATAATTATTGCTATGACCAGATCCGTGCACAAAATATGCCCAAAAGGGATCATAACCCTAGGGCTTTAAGCTTAAATAATAGGGATCATGTCCCTAGACTCTTTGGTACCAAGAGTAATTGGGTACCAAAACATGTTTAATCTTTAAGAACGATTCCTTAGTTTTTTAGTTTTTCATGTTCTTAAAGATGTTTTTATTTAAAGTTTTATAAACAAAATTGAAAACAATTTTATACTTAGTATTTGATTTGAAAAGTTATCATTCATATTTTTTTTCATGATTCTCTTTCATAGACTTTCATGTTTTCATCCTTTATGAATTGATACAAATTTTATCAAGATTATTTTTCTATAACATCATTCTAGTTAGTACATCTTGTTTTCAATTTTTAAGTTTGAACAATGTGTTTATAGGATCATTTTAAATCTCTCGTATGATGACATTATGTGTTTGAGCTTCCGGATCATCTACTTGTGATTCATAATGTATTCCTTATGTGGTTTGATCAAGTTTTTACAAAAAGGATTTCTTCTATTGATCAAACACTTTTTTAGATATATACTTTGTTTTATATTTGCATATGAGAGGTTATATGTTTGAGCAACCCTCCGGGAGGTTTACCGGATGCTAAAAGCTTTATTTGGGTTGAAATTTGTTTCAAGAGCTTGTTATGCTCACCTCTCTTGCTCTTGTCAAAAATGATACAATATATACACTTTGATTTCCTTTTAGTATCATTTGAGGCTTTTATTTGAACCTTTATGAGGTTCATGATTTCATTTTTTTTATGACCTACTTTTGTGTATATCCAAATAATGGTTTATGGTGGAAAATTTATAATTTTTTTTTAAATCATTTGATGTTTGATTTTCTTTTAATTTTTTTTTTGGTTTTAGACTCGTGTGACACTTTGTATTAATGATACACATATGAGTGTTCACTTGGTCTTGTATGTGAGTGATGTTTAGCACACTTTCATTTATGGTTGCTCACATGTTTGCCATGATCCTTATTGCATAAATTCTTTATGGCTTTTTGATAGGGGGAGCCTTCCCCATATTTTTGTTTATACTCACCTATGCTTTATGATAGGGGAGCTTTCGCTCTCTTATTCTTTTGTTTCCCCATTTTTGATGTTGCCAAAGAGGGAGAAACAAGTGGGTTGTGAGTATATTTTAAGAGTATTATGTTTTATTGAATATCTTATATACTCTTTGTGTAGATTGTTTGTCATCATCAAAAAGGGGGAGATTGTTAGGTCTCATGTTATGAGCCTACATCTTCTAATCTTGTTTTGATGATTACAAATAATTCCTAATATTGTTTGTCTAGTGTTTATGGTTCTTATTAGGTACTCTAGACAAACAATGAGTTGGAGGTTGGATGGATTGAGCCTACGCGATCATATCAAATGGAGGTTGGTGGAATATCGGTATGAAGCTATTGCACATCAAGCCATATTCAAGATCAAGCTTCATCTGCATGTTTACCAAGAAGAGCTTTCATGAAGATTAATCAAGCTTGGGTATATAGTTTATAATGTTTGTAGTTTAGGTTTTATAATGTTTGTAGTTTAGGTTTTATATAATGTGTGTTAATTCTATAAGCTCAAATATACACACACATATATATTTGTGATTTTCATAAATATAGGTGTTTTTATGAAAAATATGTTTTGGACTATATATACATCATAACCATCTTTTATTATGTCCATATAAATATTTTACAAAGTTTCAAAACTTGGTTTATGTCAAAACATCAAAATTCAAGTATCTCATGTTTACATGTTTTGGACATTTTTGTAATATGACAATTTTTTTCACAAATGATAAGTGAAATTCCAAAAATTCCTTTTGTAACATGTTCATTAACATGTTTATAAACACTTTCCAAAGTTTTATATTTTTTGGAATTTATTTGTTATTTTTAAAGGCACTTTAAAAATCAGATTTTCAGCATAAATAGTGCATGTGCATGTTTATAAGTCGACTTATAAACCCTGACAAGTCGACTTATGAACTCCTCTAGAAAATACATTTTCTCCTCTGCTAAGTCGACTTATAAAGCATGGCAAGTCGACTTATAGTAAGTCGACTTATGACTTTTATAAGTCTACTTATGAAGTGTTGCACAGTTATGTTTTTTTTTTTTGACCAGTTTACAAAATAAATTTTTTCTCTCAAATGGAATGTGATATTTAAGAAATTCTTTCTCTAACATGTTAATATACATGTTTAGAAGCTTCCCTAAAAATTTCATGATTTTTGGAGTTAATTTACTGTGTCAAAATTATTTTACAAAAGCGGGTGTTTCAACAGTTTTCAGAATCTAAAATATCTGTATTCAAATATTTATTTCTCACAAATGAGAAGTGATATTTCAGAAATTCTTTTTGTAAAATGTTTATTTACATGTTTAGAAACATCCCTCAAAATTTCATAATATTTGGAGTTGTTTTACTATTTTTAATTGATTTTACAAAACCAGATACGTAAAATTTCAGACTCTGCCGAAAACCTGTATCATCTGTTAAGTCGACTTGAAGTCAACTTATAGGCTAAAATTTTGGCTGTAACAGCTAGTTATAAGTCGACTTATCACTGTATCAAGTCGACTTATCACTGTATAACGGCTAGTTTTCCAGATTCCTTGTTTTTCGGGTTTTTTGTCCTTTTGCTGGGTTTTTCTTATGTTTTGGGGTCTCCTATATATACCCCCTTATACCCAGATCTATAATCATCTAAGAAGAGTTTTAAAGAGAGTTTTAAACAAGTTTTAAAGGAGATTAAAAGTTTGTTTAGTTTGGGGTTTGTGTCTACAAAGGAGGAAGTTCACGTTGTCAATTGAGGGATTCATCCTCAATCTTCTTCATCCTCTCTTTGTGTTTATAGAGAAGTTTTCCTAACTCTATTCTCTAGCAATTCGTTTTTATTTTCATATTATCATTTATTGCTAGTTTGTTAATTGAGTTAGATTTTATTTAAACTCATTTTATCACACACGCCCTATTTGAGCTTGTAGCATTTCATACATTATATATTGGGTTGTGGGATTATGATTTGTGAGATTGAGCTTACATTGTGTTCTCACCTATTATAGAGAACAAATCTTTTGTTGTGAGCTTTCATTATGAGATCACTTGTATTACACTAGTACACCAAGAGGAGTGTGTGGTGAGAGACGGGATTGTCCCAAGAGTAGTGGTGTCGGTAGCCTAGAGAGAGGTGATAATTCCGAGCACTTGAGGGAGACACGGGCTAGAGACCAACACTTGAGGTTGTAGTTAGTGTAGTTACATTGTGAGTGATTGTAAAGTTTTCGGTTAGCTAGAAAACCGTATTGTGAGGTGTAAACGTTTTTTGGGTAAGCGTAGAAAACCCGGTGTGATAGTGGAGATCTCCTCGAGGTGAGGAGCGGGGACGTAGGTCAGGCGGACCGAACCTCGTGAACATATGATTTGTTTGTGATTGCATTGGCGCACTTTTATATTCGTGCTTATTATTCATATTGCCTTTGTCAATTGCTCATTGTTTATTCTACCCACTATCTAGTTTTGTTTGTTCACCCTTGTGTTAACTTGTATATCCTTGCTCACATATTGTTCATAAGTCATTTGCTAGGATATATTTGTTAATTAGTTTTTAATCGGCATTAATATCTGATTAGATTAGCATAAACCCTATTCACCCCCCCTCTAGGGTTCCTTCCTAGTGGCATTAGGGTACTTTCAGTCCTTTCATAAGCAGGTATAATTGTGGTTTCGAGGTATCCAAAATCCATGTATCTAATACTATCAAATATTAATGAATATTTGATGAAATGAAAATTAGTTAAAATTCAAATTAACTTTACAGATATCCATAATTTTGTTTGTGCTTCGTTCCCTTCCATATAAATCACAAATAAAGGTTCAGCATTTCATCAAAAATCGTCCTAAGTATAAAATTAAAATTTATCAATGATTTATTAATAAAACCAAATTGGAAGATTTTATTGAGCAGATTATACTAGCAAAGTTAGCAAATGTGGTATACCACGTGAATCACACAAGCAAAAGTCTAGCTTTATATATAGATCAGTAAAAATAGCTAATTCCACAAATAATTGGGAATAAGCTACTGGTGAGAAGCAACGGTGCTCATTGCCTTTTATAGGGAAATGAAACAAACTAAGCATACAACCAGATACACTATGGCACAAACACATTCACATTCAACAAACGTAAACTCAAATTGAAATAAGCTCAAAGTTTAAATGTAATATATAACAGAATTTAACATCTGTCACTGCTTCAATGAAATGCATCAGTAATTGAGATCCCAAGATCAATTTTGTAGAGATAATACTCACCTATCATGACCGAACTCGCAATTAGCTGATAAATTCTCCAACATAAAAGGAGCATAGTCCTTTTCTAGAAAATCTGAACAAGTTCTTCCAGTGAGAAAGCAATCCCCTTGGTCAAAACCAGAATGATCAAAAGCAGAGTACGAATCAAATATCTGGACAAGTAAAGGATTAAGACACAGCTTCACATACAGAACCGGATTGGGTCCACCATATTTAGATATGTCCACGCTCAGATCTCTGATCTCAATACCAACTTTTGGTCCCTGCGTCAAAGGAAAAATGGAGAAAAAAATAACTAACTCAAGCATGCAAAAAATTTAGATGCAATTAGATGAAGAAGTCTAACTAGCTTCAAAGAATCATGGAAAGAGATAACACTTGATGTATGATGACTCTTTTTTGGAAATTCACAAATGAAGAGGTGAAAGGAAATAAGGAAAAGTGATCGAGACTACTATTAGCTTTAGAAATTGATTCTGGATGGTTTTCTTTAAGGTGTATCTATAAAAGGCAAATTATACATCAGGAGTTTAAATTGGTTTAGGAATTTTTCAGTACCTAATCAGGAAAGTATTTATTTTAATATAACTAAAAATCTTTCTCGTTAAGGATTAGTTTCTAGGTGATCAGGTTTGTAAATCACTAATTATTTCTTCAATAAAGGGACAGAAATTTTAGGCCAAATTCCAATAGAGATGTCAAGTGTAATTCCAAAGGAACGTCTCCTAAAACCCTAATACTAATTTTTTCGTCTTCTCTCTTTTGCAACCGCTCGACTCTCCTCCCTCTCAACTATGCCAAACAATCCAACAACAAAGCCAACACCCAAAAAGAACCAACCGACACCCCTTCCCTCCTTGCTCGTGAGCTACCCAACAACACCAATCCTTAAGCATTATGGCATCCCTCTCTTCCATCTCCCATAGCAACCAACCTACACACTAGTGTCGCTTCCCCACGAAAATCACAGCCACCACCCACTCGTTATTCCCGCCTCCATCCCCCATTGACACTTTTCCTAAAGTTGCTAGATAAAGAAAAAGAAAGGAAAGAAGAAACTCCCTTGTGGTCAGGGAGCTCAAACCAATTGATGAAAGTAGACAAATTGCCAAGTCACTAGATAAGAAATAATTGCTGCCAAAAGAAAGTCAAATGCCTAACTAAAGGCAGGATCTCTTGGAAGGTTGTCTACACCAAGCTATGCAATTTATCAAGTTGTAGTTCAATAATCCATCAGAAACTTGCAGTCTCATAGTCAAACAATGACTAAATAATCACTTCGATCTTTTCTAGAGATGTAGAATAGGAGGATACAATTAGAAGTCGAGACTGGACTCTTTTATGCAACTTTATAAACTATTAGCCATTTGATTTGCAAGACTTTGAGAAAGTAGGCAACCTTTTTTTTTTACAATAAGTGATATATGAGAGCAGAGCCCAAATGAAAGTTCAAATTGAGAGTATCTAAAAATAAAAAAGAAAGGAAAATTTTATCCTGACAACCTTGGGGAAAAAAAAAGATAGGTAAATCAAAAGTTAATAAAAATTACACGAATATCAAACACCTACCAAAAAATGGGGAAAAAGAATCATGTAAAACATCAAGAGCTTGTTTAACAACTAAAATGCAAAAGTTATCAGATAACTTAACCCATTTCAACCATAAAGAGAATGACTAGGAGCAACTATCAGCCAGAATGACACCCACATAAACTTCATGGTTAGCTATCTTTAATCAAGCAATCTTTAACTCCATAACATGAGGGAATCCTTGTCCACAAGCTATGTTGCATGGAAACGGGTACCAGTATGGGTACAAGACACGGCAAATTTGTAGAAGGTAGGGTACAGGGACACATCAATATAAATATTTATATACGCATATATATTAATATTGAAATTAATAATTTACATGAGATTAATATTGTTGTCATTCACGTGTTATGAGAATTAGAATTCATATAATAGTTTTATGTTTCTTTTATGATATGAACTATAAATTGGAAAACCACTTTTTTTTTAACTAGAAACCCACATGACCTTTAAAATCGTAGTTGAGATTCCAACCTACGTCCAAACAGTTTCAGGAAGTGGATGTCTAGCATAGAACGTAGTTGAGAAGTGTTTTTATATAATTGAATACATGTCAAAATAAATGTACGCTAGGAATACCCAAGGAGTTTTGGTACGGATACAGGCACGCATCAGTACGGGTACGGGTACAGCTTCAGATAGAAGTACCCAGTTAACATAGTCCGCAAGTCATTTGAACAACCAGTTGCAGCATAAGATATCTAGTATACATCTTAGCACCAACCCATTTGAACATTAATAGGGTGAAAATCGACCACATTGTTTGTATGACATACTCAATCCAATCCCAAGCTACTTCTAACCAGAAATTGCTGGCGGAGCGCACACCTGGAGGCATGATTGCCAACTTTGGCTTGTGACCTAACAGAAATCACATGCAGATGTTGTTCACTTGCAAACTGCAACAATAGCACCCATCTTTTGAAGAGAATCAGTAAGACATTTGTTGTGTGCCGTTGTGAACAAATGCAAGTGCATTTTCAACAGAATTTAATAGCTTACACATTTAGATAAATGAACTAAGCAATATGTCCAACATTTTCTATATGTGGAGTAATATGCTAAATTATTTACACAAGAACAAAATGGAAGACAAGATAACTCTACAATGATCTTATAAAAGCTGTATGAAGATGATTTCTACATTTGTGGTAGCTTAAACTAGTGAATGAGTCTCTTCCATGGCACTCACACACCCAGGAGAGCCGAAACAGTGACTTTTTAGGATCAGGGTGGTTATCAGACTGTTACAACTGGAGATAGGTTATTCAGTTTTATGCATTTCAACAAATTAGATGAATAAGGAATTTAAAGAAAATGCTATGCAGCCTATGCTGCACCCTTTTATTTATCATTACTAAATTCTTAAATTTTTTTTATTGTTATCACTCAAGATAAAGAAATGCTTCTTTTCTGCTATCTTTGGCTTTATATATGTATGTATGTATGTATGTATAGACACACACATACAGACATAACATAAATAACACACATAACATACATACATACATATATGTGTGTATACATACATCTATACATATATACGTACATACATACATGCATACACACACACATACGTATATACATATATACCCATGTGTGTGTATACATATGTATGTGTCTATGCATATATGCACGCGCGCACAAAACACACAACACACACACACATATATACATGTGTGTGTATATATGCCTGAAAAGTTGAACACAGTTCAAACATTGATCCCATTGTCTTGATCGGGTCACAAGAGAATAACGGTGTGACAGACAGGCTTAGGAAAAAAGAGACTATTACAAATTAGGCAGTTTCCTTTCAACCAATAGTCCTTCTAGACTATATAGCAAGCCCCTCGCCTTTCCCATAGTTTGCTAGTCTAGAGACTTACAAATTAGGCAGTTTCCTTCCCACCAGCAGTCCTAAATGTAATACCAGGACCTTCTCTTTACCATAGTCCTCCTAGACTATAGAGGATTGGTGTCACATTGACAGCTGACTTAAAATGTTTCATGGAGTCTGAGTACTCATATGGTACTGCATTTACTCAGGAAAGACAGATAATGATCAGATAATAACTCTTAAGATGGTGAAATCACAGGCTTCCTTTTATAAAGTCACAATTTAGAGTTTTCAAAACAGTAACTGCAGCTTCAGTAATGTATGAGACTATGTATCTTTCTAACTTAAATATAACTTAAAACTGTAAGGTGTAAAGGAATTATGACGGTTACTTGTGATATGAAGCTTTCAGCAGAAAAGCATGAGTTTCAAGAGCAACTAGTAAATCAATTTTAAACAACACGGCAGTGCAAAGAGAGTATTCAGCATCAACTGCTGAGAAGGATACCAAATTGCAATACTTTCGCCTAGTGTTGGCAATGTACCTATTTATTGAGCCAGCTCATAGTTTCATATATTGCTTTATAATGTAATGCGTCAAAAATTATGAACAAAATTCCCAAGTTATACATAATCTAACCAAGCGATAGATAGCCCTCAAAAATATACCTTCACAACCAATTCAGTTGCAGAAACAGAGAGAAATCTTGCTATGTTAGTCAGGAGTATCCACTTTCCTCTGCCAGATGAGTGTGATCTTGGAGATTTACTAGGAGTTTTGATCTTTTTAACACTTCGTTCAGGAGTCCTTAAAACAACATCTAGGTCAGATATCAGCAATTGCAATTTTGGGTCCCCAGAAATGAAACTGACACCCAGCTTGACCAGTGATTTACGCAGGCTGAGTTTGATTTCACCGATAGATACAGATTCAACAGCACCCTGAAAAAGGGAAACAAAGTCTTCAAGCAGGCTAAGAACCATAAACGGGATTTCAGTGCTTAAAAACAGGAGACTGCTAATGCCATGAAAGGATATTTTGGTCAGATACTAAGAAACAAGCAATTAAAAGGTTAAGCACAATATATATCTAAATATAAGCGTTGATTAGCAACCATGTAGTTCAGATAAGGGTTAGCGACTTTGGTATTCTAAAAAACAAGTAGTTTAAGTACAGCTAACATAAGGGTGTGAACTGAAGACAGTATAGTCTCAAACGTTTACGAAGTAAGGGGAAAATTGTTCCACTTAATGAAGTTTGCATGTTAACTATCCCCAGTATACAAAGCAAACTCCATGTTCTGAAATGCACCATCGCCTCTAACAAAGAAAAAGATATCATTATAGGCAGTACAATCAATAACCACAAAGCCTTTGCCCCAAATGTTTGGGGGTAGGTCACAAGAATCTTGTTCCTCCATTCGGTTATGTTAAGGTATATCTCCTCCGTTATTATCATTGCAGGCAACAAACAAACAAAGACCTGCATCTTAGGGCCAAAATGTTTGTGCATAAATGTCCATATAGCTCAAACAAACAACTTCGACCAATTGATCAGCTGCTGTCTACTTTAAAAAAGTGAAGTCATGCAATGATTTATGGAGATGTCTCGCTTGTAGAAAATTGCAACTATAAAGCCTATCATGATATGCAAAAAGCAGATGCAGTTGCAATTGCAGCTGCTAGTTCTTCTGCTGCTAGCTAAAAAGAAAAGGCTACATTTTCCAAGAACAACTTAACCCAAATTGACTGCAAGTCGTTTCCTCAATAAAGTTCTCATTTTTAAAATTGGAATGGAAAAAAAACAATAGTCATACAAAACATAAAATCCTAAGCATAATTAAAATTTGTTCTTTTGCAAATTGCAGATGTAAATTGAAAATGAGGATAGACCAGGTCAAAAGAAATTAAAGGAGCAACAGCAGCAGCCAACATAACTTGGTGAAATAACAGCAGAAGTTACTTTACTTTAAAATTTGAATATTTATAGCAATATGTAAGAACAGTGTTCTAAAACAAGCATTATGCGGTCGATTAAGCTGAAGAGGACCTAATCCGCGTAAAATTAACATTAAACGCTCAAAAAAGCGGACACCCACTTAAGTAGGTCGGCTTTGATTAAGCGCCCACATAATTGAGTTATGCAGGTGCCTTTTTTGGTTGCAGGCTCGGTTCAAAATTATAAAACCTGCATGAAACCATGAAGTTATTAAATCATGAAGGCCCAAATGGAGATGATTTTATGAAGAAGATGAGGAAGACTAGATGATTTGTTTTTATTTTATGGATGTTTATTTTTGGTTTAAGTGTTTAATTTAACAATTTTTATTCAAGTATTTAGTGACTTTTGATGTATGGAACTTTTAAGTAGTCAAGTAGTTATTAATTTTTAAATAGCATGTTTTTTAGTCTTTTTCTTAGTATGTTTTCTATTTTTGTTAATTTAATATATTTGAACATATGATATTAAATATATATTAAAAAATCAAATACACATAATTTCATATAATCCACTTAATCAAAGCTTAATCCGATTAATTGTTAAAAGCTCTCGGACCACGCAAATAATAAAACTTGTTTTTGAACATTGTGCAAGGACTTTTGCTTTCATAACCTAAAGGAGTTGGAGCAATGATCAAGGTTTTAAATATCAGATATCAGGGAAATATCGGATGACCAAAATTCATACTGGATTGCGGATATCGGGGAAATATCGGGATATGTGGTAAATATCAGAATGTCATAACAGATGTTTGCATATATAGTGTAATGCACTAAAATGTAATCTCAACATACTTAATAAAATCTAAACATACAAAATGTAAATAATATATGTTTAGGATCACTAATCAACTAAATCGAAGTATAAATCAATGTTGCAACATTTCGTCTGATTTTTAGGCCAAAATATCATTTGATCTAATGGTAAAATCATGATATATCGCCCAAATTGTCAAACCCAGTATATTGTTTTGTGACAAGCTATACAAAAGGATATATTGACGAGCATATCGGCTGATATATCAACCATATAGGGTATATATCACCCAAAATAGGGAAAAAGCAGTAAATGATATTTAGAGACCATATCGTTGCTGCAAGCCCGGTAAAAGGATATACAGGACCATGTCAGAGATATTTAAAACAACGGTAATTATTAGTAAATTGGTAGCATAGTACTCCGAAGATGCCACTGGTTTTGCGGATTATGAAACAACTCTATTAAGTTTCACAAATTTTTGAATGAGTGTCGGTTGGATAAGATATCAAGGGCAAATGTCAAATCTAGCAATAGTCAATTAAATGAATCTCAACGTTCTATTTGTCTTAAAGAGGATGTGTTTCTAAGGTGTCATAATAGATTCAATCTACGGCGACACCTATGTGGTTCAGTCTCAAACCATTCATCAAAAAAGCCATCCCAAGAGATCACTAACTCTATAATGGGTGGAACTCACTCTCTCTCTCTCTCTCCTCTCCCTCTCTCTCCTACAAATTCTCATAGGTCACTTTCAATTTTTTCAGTTCACCCTCATCCGACAAAATCACTATTGTCGATCTCAAGAGCTCCATTGCAAGCCGCTGCCCGCCCATCCTATCTCCTTCGCCATCACCCTAACTCTAACGCTAACCCTTGACGTTACCTCCACCAACTCCACTGATACCACCCGCCATAGCCTCTCGCTCTCCTCTGTAGTCATCTCCACGTCCTCTGAGAGTCTGAAGTTACCCCCACCATCCCCTCCTCGTTCGAGTGGCAATCAATGACACTACCCCACAACCAGCGAGAAGAAGTTTAGTGATTTTACTGAGAGGAAATTTTAGCATTTTTTTATAAATTACTAAAATTTTGAGGTATGACTATGTTGTTATATCTTGTGAGCTGAGATCTATGACAGCCATTAAATTCTTGAAATATTATAAGATCTATAGACTATCTCTATTACGAATGGTCATTCTCATTTGGGTTGGAACTTTCCTTTCTTCTTGGAGTTGAGTATCGGGTCGTCGAACAGCGAGGATCAGCTCTCCTTCCTTGAAAGATTTGTGCTTAACTTTCTTGTCGAAAGCCTTGGATATTCGGGCTTGATAGAACTCAATGTGTTATTAAGCTTCAAGCAACTTCTCATCTAACGCCTCCAATTCTGCGAGACGTCGTCGATGAATTTCTTCAGTCGTCATCCCTGTTGCGGGTGCAAAGCATAGGGATGGAATCTGAATCTCCAAAGGTAACACGGCTTCGTAACCGTATACCAGTGAATAAGATATGGTATTCATCGGTGTACGAACCGTAATACGATACGCCCACAAGCTTTCACCGAGCTTTTCATTCCAGTCGCGCTTGCTGTTGGATGTAAGCTTGGTCAAGATCATGACGATCGTCTTGTTGAAAGCCTCGACTAGTCCATTTGTTGATGGATTATAAGTCGTAGACGCCATGTTTTGTGTTCTAACTTGTCACAAAACCGAGTAAATGCATGACTAACGAATTGTGATCCGTTATCATGAATAATACGTCTTGGAACTCCGTATCGGTAGACAATGTGATGTTTGATGAACTTGATCACATCACTAGTTTTGACTTCTCTTAAGGGAACGACTTCAGCCCACTTAGAGAAGTAGTTTGTTATCGCAAGGATGAATCGATGACCTTTGGCTGATGGCAGAGATATCGATCCGACAACATTCATCCCCCATGTCTCAAACAGCTACGAAGTTGCTGTCGGATGCAGATCTTCGGGTGGTTTGTGAATATAGTTGGTGTGGATTTGACACGCATGGTAACGCTTGGCATAAGCAACAGCGTTGTTGATCATTTTGGGCTAATAATAGCCCATGACAGCCATTAAATTCTTGAAATATTGTGAAGTGAGATACAAATCATTCTTTTGTGGTAGTTTGAAAGGCTAGTTAAAATTCCATCCTTATTACTCAAATGTTGTATGTTATGTCAAAGGCTCAGAAACCTATAACTTTGACAATTTTTATGGCTTCAAGCATATTAATAGAACCTGGTATTAATCCTTATTACTTGATTAATCAATTGGTAGCATATTACTCTGAGTACATCATAGATCTTGATGGATTATAAAATAGCTCAATTGGGTTTCACAAATTTTAGAATGAGTTTCAGTTGGATGGGATAACAAGAGTAAATGTCAAATCTAGGCATTAGTCAATTAAATGAAACTTAATGCTCAATTTGGATTAAATAATATTATTTTGCAAACTGGTTCAAAAAAAGGTAACTATCAAAGTACAACTATATAATGTCAAATATACTAACATTAAACAAGTTTGTAATGAATGACCTTTGAGAACTTCACAGAAACATCCCTTAAACAATTGCATCCAGCAACACGAAACTCAACAGATGCGCGCAATATTCGGCTCAAGAACCATGCCAACAACCTCGCAGCAAATCTAAGAACAAGGAATCTAACGATTATAACCCAATAATACATAAAGGCATGTTAAAGTCTATACAAGGAACAGCTGCAAAAACAAAGATTGAAGACAGTAGAAAAGGGAACATAAAATGAAATTCGAAAGAGAATAGAGGAATTATGCTTCCTAGTGCAAGTGTTAACAATAGATGTCAAAATGCTAGTAGAAAACAGCACAAAATAATTAAAAAAGTGATAGATTTGAATAACTAGGATAAACTATATGTAAAACATTGTCTGCAAACATGCATACACATGTGTAAAGGCATGCAGATTGATGGAAAAAATTACAAGGTACAAACAATAGATACTCTAAAAATAACAAATATAATTGGATTTCTAACTTTCGTAGCTAGCAGAATTGCATATGATCAGCTACCAAGTAACAATATCTTCAGTAACCTGCAAGGTAATTAAACCTATAGCAGTGTAAGCAGAAAAGATAGGTAATCACTCTCATTAAGAAAAAATAGGTACACACTACACGCCCTATATACTTTAGAACTCACAGAGTGAAAATGCCACCTTGGTTCCATCAGTAAATTTGTAAGTTTCCTCTATAACTAATTTCAAGTCAACTTTGCAATAGTTATGTCAAATTTTTTTATGAGCACTACTACCTTATACGATAAACATAATGTCCCTAAACAAAATTGAGTTCTCAATTTAACAGCACAATCGCAATAGTTGCAAACTCCATTGGCCCACGACCAGATGAACACAACAGCAAATAGACACTTATAAAAAGAAACATGTTCTAATATGTATGGCCAATATCGCCTTCTACTCTTTATTCTAAAAGCAAAAATAAGAACAACTCTTCCTCCCTGTACAGGACCTAGTAATCAAAGACTCACTTGTTTCATTATGCACCATGACTACCTCCTAAAAAGGCACTATTGTAGCACTATTTTGTAGTATATACAAGTACCATAGTGTTTAGTACTCTTATCTAGTGGGAAAATGAAAATAAAACAGAAGGGACCATTCTCACCAATGAGACTAGTCCCTTCATACCATACGCACACGCATACGTCATTTTTTTCAAAAATATTCTCATGTTGATTTTAGTAAGATTCCAACCTAGGTTGTGGAAAGTGGAACTCGGCGCAGCAAGGTGCCGCTTAGGCTCTTTGGGGCCTAAGCGACCTTAAGTGGAAAAGGACATAAGTCAATTTTGAAGGAAGGAGGTGGTGGATGAGGTTGGAGGTTAAAGACAAATTCGCAAGTTGAATAGAGGAGGCCTTGGATAAAGTCAGAGGTTTAAGTCACGCTTGAGAGGAGGAACGAGTGGAGTTTTGGAAGAAGAAGAAAGATGAAAAGAAGGCAGAGCAACAAAAGAGAAAGAGGCGGAGTAGCAAAATTGGCTTTAGGACTCGGTTTTAGAATCAGATTTAATTAGGGGGATTAATCAAATAGAACTCAAAACTAGAACTAGGATAATTTGAGGGATAAAACTTTATAGTGTAAGTCAATTAGAACTAGAACTAGGACTAGGATAAAATTATATAGTTTAGTCAATTAGAACTAGAACTAGAACAATATTAGAATTGGGACAATGGTAAAAAATCATTCCACTTTTTCATTTCTCTATACAAAAATAAAAGTTCTAGTCTCTCAAATTATCTCAAGTTTTAGACGACTAGAACTACTACTTATTTCTTCTTTTCCCATATTTCTTTTCTTTGCTCCCTCCTATCTTCCTCCAACGTTCATCGCCATCATCTGACCACACAATCAGATTTGTATGCCTCTCTTCTTAATCATCTCTTTATATTCTGTTTTACTGAATATTAATTAGATTTATATAATTATTTTACAGTGTATTTGAATGGGGGTTAGAGGATGGAAGGGAATGTGAAATTTTATAAAACCTTTGTATGGGAGTGTTTTTGAGGGGTTAAAGGATGGAAGGAAAGGTGAAATTTCGTAACAGTTTCCTTCCTCCCCCCAAATTGGGCGGTAGAGGGAATAAAAGAAATAGGTGTAAATTTTTACAAGATCGAAAGACAACTTTACCCTTATAATTTATTAGCCGACAAAATGTCTTAATAACATGTAAGGGTATTTATGCAACTTTAAATATATAAATAAATATATATATATATATATATATGTGTGTGTGTGTGTGTAGATATATATATATACATATATATGCATGTGTGTGTGTGTGTATACATATGCATATATATGTATATATATATGTAGAGATTAATGGGTATCCTTGACAAGGAGGGGATTTTCCTCCTTGACAATGATGTGGCACAAACCCCACCATGTGAAGGAGAGAGAATAAAGTATGAGAGAGAATTTCACATGGTGAGGATTGTGCAACATCATTGTCAAGAACGGAATTCCCCTCCTTGTCAAGGATACTCATTAATCTCATATATGTATATGTATGTAT
>BQKN01062633.1:151363-189290 GCA_022839385.1 Asparagus kiusianus
TCCTCCTATTATTATAGAGGAATAGATGTATTATATTAAATATTATATTATTATAATATTATATATAATATATTAATCTTATTTTATATTAATTATTGTATATTATAGCATGCTAACATAATATAATATAATATAATATAACAGTTTTTTTTATAATTTGGGGGTTTAATATCCAACCTATCCTCTCTCAATGATAGGATTTCACAAATTCTAAAATATAATAGTTTTTTTATAATTTGGGGATTCAATATCCCAAAATTGGTTTTGAAACAAACATGGTTTATGGAATTCTAAAACCCAAAAAACTTATAATCCACTTTATATCCCAAAAAAGTTGGAAAAAAGAGAGGATTTCACAAATCCTAAAAATATATTATTTTCTTATAATTTAGGGATTCAATATCCCAAAATTAATTTTGAAACAAACAAAGTTTATGGAATACCAAAACTCAAAAAAAAACACTTTTTACATCCCAAAACTTGAAATCCACCCTATATCCCAAAAAAGTGAAACAAACACCCCCTAACAGCACGAGTTCGGAAAAATATTTTGGTGGACAGAAATACCCTTGAAATTCAAATACTAATCCATTAGGTAAGAGTAACTTGATGTAAAACCCCAAAAATTTAAATATAATATGATAAATAATTATAAATATGTTATATGGTGAAAATAATATATTTTGATGTTTGAGTATGATAAGAATTAATTTGAGATCAATTCAATGTATATTTGTGAATATATGAGTGCAAATGCACAAAACATGTACAAAGGCTAAGAGTGAGAATCTGGGAATTTTGACCAGTTAAGAGTTTCTATATTTTTCATACTAATACAGTTAGAATCTGGAAAAGTGTATAAGACCAAAGTTGTAGGTATCTTCAATATCTTTCTAACAAATCTTAGATCACCTTATTCCGAGATCAGATGAGAAAGTTACAGCCTTTATACCAAATCTTAGTCTGAGCATGGCCCAGAACCTTGCGCAGTCGACCGCTGGGCGAACCTGGTTCTATCAGTTCTGTTTTGGGTTAAGTTTTGTTTGAACCCAGTTGTTACCCTAAATATATATACTCGTTTTGAAGCTTTCAGAACCCTCTTTTGAACCCTAATAGCCTTAGCCCCCTCCTATCTCTCTCTATCAAACCCTAAAACCCCTTTCTTTGGCGATTCTTGGAGGATTTTGGAGGAGCTGACGCGAGATCTATCAGTGTTCAGTGAAGGAGGATCATTCTCACTCATTTTTAGGAGTTCATCAATACCCCTGAGGCGAGTAACATCTCGCCCAGCCTTATCCCATGTTCTTAAAAGTTTTCTAATGATTTTAATGGGTTTTATTGAGCCTAAAACGTAAATTTGAGTATAAAAAGATATTCTTTATAGCATATGACGCGAAAATCTTGTGTTTCATTTTATAAAAAGTCCACCAACATTTTGGGTAATAAAGATCTAGATCTAAAACAGTTAAATCATGAGTTAAATCATAACTTCTTGTTTTCGAAACGTTTTTAACACGTTTGTTTGTGTTTAGGGTTTTGACGATGTATTTTCGTGTTTAAATTTTCGTCGCATATTGTTATATGACTATTAGAAATGTTAGATTTTTGTTTAAGAAGAAATTATCAAGTTTTAAATCTGATTCGAAGTAGACAGAAACCTGTAGAGGGCATCTGTCTGTTTCGCGGTCGACCGCTAGGCGCACAGTTGGGCAGAATCTGTCTGCCCTTTGTGCGGTTAACCACGGTGGACACGGCGGTCGACCGCTGGGCATTTTTCATGAGCAGTTTGCTTCTGCTCTTGGCGTGGTCGACCGAGGTGACCTCTGCGGTCGACCGTCGCACTGTTTGTGTATGTTTGAGTTTTGTTGTGTACTTTTGTGTATACGAGGAGTTACCTCGATTATCTGGTACGAGATTTTAGTGAGTTATCATTCATCTATACATGTTAGATGACTTGAGGGCATAAGTTTAGAATCTGCACACTGAGACACGTGTAAAATTTGTGTATGTGTACCTTTTCATATATTTCACCAATATCTTACACATTATTTTTAGTCCATGTGTTGGCAATCATATTATACAGTCCATGTGTTGGATATTTATCACTTAGTCCATGTGTTGGGTAAATTATATTGTGCAGTCCATGTGTTGGACATTCACTATATTTAGTCCATGTGTTGGGCAAATTATATTATGCAGTCCATGTGCTGGACATTCACTATATTTAGTTCATGTGTTGGACACCTGTCTTAACCTCGAGTATGACTTTGTACATGAGTTTGGGACATGATACTATATAGGCTGGACATGACACTTATGTAGGTTATGACATGACACTTATGTAGGTTATGACGTGACACTGTATTTAAGTTCTGAGATGGGTTTGTCTTCTTTTTATTATTGTTCCTATATTAGATTTTGGGTTTGGTGTTTAAGGATTTACAATTTGAGATACAAGGTATATACATGAGTGTTTCCTTGTTTAGATTATTTCGCTCGACATACCTATGCTCGTGTTGTAAATTTCTAAATACTAAAATCCTCTTTTGTTAGGATCAATGATTTTTATCTTACTATGTATTAATTGTATTTTCCATATACAACGAGCCCTCTCCCTTCGGGTTGGTTGTGATGTTACTCGCTAGCGCTTTGACGCTCGTTGTCCCTCCCCTTTCAGGTAACGAGCCAGGAGCCCGGAGAGTCGCAGGTTGATGACAATGCACTTTAGTGTTCAGCTGTCTATTTTAGTTATATTTTATTTTGAGCTCCACTGTAGACTTCTGTTTAGACATTTGATGGTTTTATTCTAGAAGTGTAAAGGCTATGTGCCTTATTTCCTTTACTTAGACATTTTGTATTTGAGACTTGTTGAGATCTCCAGTTTATTTATTGCAGTCATTGACTTTGTATTCCAGCTTGTGGTTTTGATGGAATATATTAAATTTGAACCCTATCATTTCATCATATTCTTTAGCATTATCTTTTACTTGCTTTTGTATCTACACCTGTATTTGAACTCTACTAGAGAGATAATAATTGTGATGGTGAAACATGTTATTGCACGGTGTGGTGCATGGCAGGTTTGACATTCCTGGTTTTACCTTGAACTACAGCCTTGTGTGAACCTAGGGGCGTCACACTTGATAAATTGATGAATTCTTATTGGATATACATAGTATGAAGATAAGAATATGGTTTAAATTGAAATATAAACCTGAATGAAATTATTAAATGTCAAATTTACAAATGTCTACAAAATAAAGGATGTACATGTAAAAGTTTGGGAAAATCTTTTGGTGGACAAAAATACCCTTGAAATTCAAATATTAATCCATTAGGTAAGAGTAAGATGATTAATTGATGAATTCTTATTGGATATACATAATATGAAGATAAGAATATAGTTTAAATTGAAATGTAAACCTTAATAAAATTAATAAATATCAAATTTACAAATGTCTACAAAATGAAGGATGTATATGTAAAAACAAAATAAATTAACGAGAAAAATAATGTCTGTCCTAAAGGTCAAACCTAGGAACAGCGCAGACGTACAAATGTACATAATGTGGACATGATATTTACAATATACACCAAACAAATTAAAGAGACAAAAGTCATTCTCAAAATTATAAAAATAGAAAATTAAGGAAAATAAAATCATATCATACTCCTTTGAAAAGCACGAGTTCGGGAAAAACTTTCGGTAGATAAAAATACCTTTGAAATTTAAATACTAATCCATTAAGTAAGAGTAAGTTGATAAATTGATGAATTCTTATTAAATATACATAGTATGAAGATAAGGATAAAGTTTGAATTGAAATGTAAACCTGAATGAAATTATTAAATGCCAAATTTACAAATGTATACAAGATAAATGACATATATGCAAAAAACAAACAAATTAGTGAAACAAAATAATGTCCGCCCTAGAGGTCGAACACCAGAAAAGCGTAGACCTACAAATGTACATAATATGGACAGTGTATTTACAAAATATCCACCAAACAAATTAAAGAGATAAAATCATTCTGAAAATTATAAAAATTATAAATTAAAACAAATTGCTGTGATATGAGGACACAATGTGGCAATCTTTCACCAACTAAAATTCAAGTAATTCACGGTACTGAATAATTAGTTTCACAATTTAATTACACTAATATTATTTAAATAGAACTCTATTTATAATTGTTATTCTCTCACATGCAACATCACTTACCAATATATGTAAGCTAATAAATTACAACAATTTTCATAGCACTTTCATCTTTTCTATATGTATGTGCATTTATTATTTTCTTTTTATTAGATTAGATTAGATTATTTTAAAGAAATTAACTATATTTTATATTTAATCTTTTTTCATATTAAGAAATATTAATAATTTTCACAGAACTTTTATCTATTTTCTTCTTATTAGATTAGATTAGATTATTTTAAAGCAATTAATTATATTGTATGTTTAATTTTTTCAGATTAGAAATTGCAATGATTTTTAATAGCACTTTCATCTCCTTCAAAAGGTATGTGCATGTGACGCCCCTGGTTTCAACAAGGCTGCAGTCCGAGGTAAAACCAAGAATGTCAAACCTGCCATGCACTATACCGTGTAATAACATGTTTCACTATCACAATAAATGTCTATCTAGTGGAATCAATAACAGGTGTAAGTACAAAACATGCAAAAGAGAAAATATAGAAGAAATATTAAACAACAGATACTCTGAAAAAAGTCATCATCACTGACATAAACGAATAATCTCTAAAAATGAAACAATCTGGTCTGATACAACTGTCTCACGATATGAAATCAAATGGAATAATACTAAGGCACACCACCTTTACAAAACTAGAAACAATATTTCAATGTTCATAAACAAAACCATCGTGGAGTTCTAACAACAAACTACTAATAATATATGTAAACAATAACTAAAATGACTTCATAAACAAAACCATCGTGGAGTTCTAACAACAAACTACTAATAATATATGTAAACAATAACTAAAATGACTTCATCAAGCTACGGCTCTCCGTGCACCTGGCTCATTATCTGAAAGTGAGGAAACAACGAGCGTCAAAGCACTAGCAAGTAACATATCTCAACTAACCCCAAGGGGAAGGCTAGAAGGATATGAAAATAGCTGATAATACATATAGATAGTCAAAATATCAACTCTGAAAAAAAATGAAAGTTTGATATTTAGGAATTTACAACATGTGCGTGGATAACTCAACAATCCCATAAGCTCATATTGTAAATAGCTAACTATCAACTCCAAACTATAACGTGGAGTAATGACTCCACCTCCAACCATACCATAAATGATCTGTCACATGACAAATATGAAATCCTGTAATAGCTCAAGGTCCAACATGAGGACTGAAATAGACTATAGTCCAACACGAGGACTGAAATGAATTATAGTCCAACACGAAGACTGAAATAGATTATAGTCCAACACGAGGACTCTAATAGTTTATAGTCCAACATGAGGACTCTCATAGCTCATAGTCCCTCACAAGAACTTCAATAGTTTATAGTCCAACACGAGGACTATGATGATTATAGTCCAATACGAGGACTGAAATAGATTATAGTCCAACACGAGGACTCTCATATAACTAATGTCCGAAACAACATCTAAACTGTTCACCCTCATACCTCGGTGAATAAGTCTAAGAATCATGTGTCAAGCCCCGTAAAAATTTATTAAATGAGTTTTATTGTGAAATATATGTTTATGTCATGGAAAAGTATGAAAAACAAGTGTTTAGGGATCAAACTAGTGTATTTATGTGAGAGAAATTAAGTGGAAAAGACCAGCACACGAACGTATCATGCACAACAGTATGCTGCTGCGCGGTCGACCGCGCTGGGCGTGATGATCGACCACCAAGCGGCCAGGTTCAGGCGCAGCAGTTTTTTGCTGTGCGGTCGACCGCGCTGGGCGCGGCGGTCGACCGCACAGCAGCCAGACTGTTTTCCCAGTCTGAGTTGGTTTCGGGTTTCGGGTTTCGGGTTGGGTTTGGGGGCTCATATATATATTATTTAATTCGTGGAAGCCTCCTTTTTGTCAGAGAAAACCCTAGTAGCCTCCCCCTACCCTCTTGCAAACCCTAGCTTGTTCTTTGGGGCGTTTTTGGAGGATTTCGAGGAGTTAGAGCGAGATCCAGTGGTGTTCAGTAGAGGAGAACCTTCTCACGGCCTTACCACAGTAGTTCATCACCTCTCAGGCGAGTTTCATCTCGCCCAATCCCTCACCCAGTTTTTAAATGCTTTTACATAATGTTTTCATATGTTTTTATGAGCCTAACATACTAGTTTGAGTATAAAAAGTTGATCTTTGTATTGTATGTTACAAAAGAACATGTTTTCAGTTAATAAAGATCACCTACGTTTTCCTAAGTGCAGATCTAGATCTGGTGTTTATTCTAACAAGAGATTTGAAAGAAGAATAATTGTTTTCGAAGGTTTTCGACATATAGATGCATGTTTTCATTTGTTTCATCTTGTCTATAGTGATTAGACTGTTTATATCACGTTTCAGATATGCAATATCACATGTTTAGGGTTGCTAGTATGCGTAAACATCACACACAAAAATCGAGATCAAATTATATAGAACAATCTGAGAATTAGGGTTTTGCTGCTGCGCGGTCGACCGCGATGGACGCGGCGGTCGACCGCTTGTCGTGCTCAGTCATAGTTGAGTTTCTGTTCTCTGTGCGGTCGACCGCGCTGGGTGCGGCGGTCGACCGTGAGTCAGTTTTCCTGCATCGTTCTGTTGTGCATACGTAGTGTCACTGGCAAGATTTCTGCATTATTTAGGATTGTTAAACACTAAAATTTGTGTACATGAGTTGATTACAGACTAGAGACTAGTTTATTCACCGAGACATGAGAGTGAATAGTGTATACATGTATGCTATAGAGATAATTCATCGCAGTCTATGTGTTGGACGTTTAGCTATTGTGGCCCATGTGTTGGACCTTGATCATATAGTCCATGTGTGGGACATTCGTTATTTTAGTCCATGCGTTGGACATGAAGCTTGCGGCCCATATGTTGGACTTGTAGTATTTATAGTCCATGCGTTGGACCTACATCATATATAGTCCATGTGTTGGACATACATTATATATAGTCCATGTGTTGGGCTATTTCCTATTTTAGTCCATGTGTTGGATATTTGTTACATGCAGTCCATGTGTTGGATATTCAGTAGGATTTTGCCTTATCTAACATATAGTAGATGAAGTTCATGAGTTGAACAAGTATTCCGGTGTCTGACAGGACATTTTTGATATAGTTTGAAATGGGGGTATTGCTCCACGTCGTAGTTTGGATTTGGTATTTAGAGAAGCCGTCTTTCATTATTGCTTCACAATGTAGCTTTTGGATTTGGCATTTAGGGATTTATAATTTGAGACATATGGTATATACATGAGGGTTTCCTTGTTTGGATTAGTTCGCTCGACGTACCATACTCGTGTTGTAAATTTCTAAATATCAAATCTCCATTTAATTCAGGGTAGATGATTGTCTATCTATATGTATTATCAGTTATTTTTCTATCCAACTAGCCCTTCCCCTTGGGGTTGGTTGAGATGTTACTCGCTATAGCGCTTTGACGCTCGTTGTTTCCCCACTTTCAGGTAACGAGCCAGGTGCACGGAGAGCCGTAGCTTGATGGAGTTGACTAGTTCTATTTATGGATATTTTATTTATAGTATATTGTGTTAGAACTCTACGATGACTTTGTTTATGAGACATTGAGATATTATTTCTAGTTTTGTAAAGGCAGGGTGCCTTAGCATCATTTCTTCGATTGATATCGAGACATTTGTATTTCAGTTCAGATATTGTTTCTTTATTCAGAGATTTGTTTTATTTATATCAGTGGTGATTATCTCTTTTAGAGTATCCGATGGTTATTACTCTCTTCAGTACTTTCTCTTTTGCCTGTTTGTACCTATACCTGTTATTGATTCCACTAGATAGATATTTTCTGTGATGGTGAAACATGTTATTGCGTGGTGTAGTGCATGGCAGGTTTGACATTCTTGGTTTCACCTCGGACTGCAGCCTTGTTAAAACCAGGGGCGTTATAGTTGGTATCAGAGCTCTAGTTCCAGTATCCTTAGGATCATTCTGGGTTGGGTCGTGGAGTTAGAATAGAGTTTCTAAGCATTCATGTATAGAGTCCGCTAAAAATTTCCTAGAAAAAAAGTAAGGACGTTATATACGCGTATTCAAAAATTTTGAATATTTTTTTTGTGTGACATTTAAAAGTATTTGAGTGAAGATATATGTTATGAGCTCTCTACTTATATGAGATCCATAAGTGTTTTGATTGAAGACTAATAAACCTTCTTTTATGTGAACAGATGGCAGGATGTGGTAGACCTAGTACCCGGAGAGCTGGTCCGGCAGAGCCATAGCAAACCCCACCAGAGTCGCAGCAGGCTCCACAATTTTGATAGATCTGATGGCTCCCATAGCCGCGAGGATAGCAGCTCTTGAGGAGCTTGTGACGAGTCACATCACCCCACCGCCGCCACCAGTAGTCTCACCACCGGTTGTACCAGCTTTTCCAGTTGCTGAGGGTTTTCAGGGGAACACACCAGCACCTATCCCACAGGCAGTTACAGACAGAGCAGCAGAGCAGGAGACTTGGTTCCGTCTGGTAGAGAGATACCAGAAGATGAGAGCACCAGAGTTTCAGGGATCATCAGATTCACTGGCAGCGCATAAGTGGAAGGAGGATGTAAGCAACATTCTTGAGATTTTGAGTGTGACATCGGTTCAGAAGCAGAGGCTGGCATCTTACAGTCTTAAGGGAGATGCAGGGAGATGGTATCGATTACAGTTTACTCCAAATCAGAGGATGACGCTCACCTGGGAGGACTTCACCTTTTTCTTTGATGAGTAGTTTATCTCTTTCGCGGCACGGGCCGGGAAAGAGCTTGAGTTATCCAGATTGACTCAAGGAGACATGTCAGTAGCGGATTTTGAGAGCAAATTTATGAGTCTACTTCATTTCACGGGCATGTGGCAGACCGGAGAGCTCCAGGCTCAGATGTTTCTAGCAGGACTTCACCTCGGCCTTTGTCGATACCTCGCTTCTAGGAGGTTTTATTCAGTTCGAGAGGTAGCAGATGCTGCCATCTCTCAGGAGAACGAGTCAGCCATGTTCCAGAAGGACAAGGAAGGTAACAGCAAGGAAAAGAATAAGAATAAGAGACCTTTCTCAGGACCCTAACAACAGCAGCAAGGCTCTCATAGGAGAGGACCTCAGCATGATCAGAGAGCGCCTCAGCAACGCAAGTTTCAGGGCATATGTTATAACTATCGTAAGGTTGGGCACAAGGCATTAGAGTATCGCAGTGCACCAATGGGAGCACAGCCAGGGAGAGGGCAGAACCAGCAGCAAGGCAGATTCTAGGGCTGCGGTCAGGGCCAGCAGGCGAGGCTAGAGGCACCGCCAGTGGTACCGAGGATAGAGGGACAGGTTCGAGCAGTTCAGGAGATCCCTCAGGGACAGATGGTTCCATATGCCCCACCTCCAGCCATGGAGCAGATTCAGGGCACCAGCAGAGTTTATGCAGTAGTCCCTCGTGACCATGGAGCGAGTAGAGCCGTAGTGGAGGGTACGTTCTCAGTGAACTCCTTTCCAGCTCGTATTCTTTTTAATTCAGGAGCTTTGCACTCTTTCATATCTTATGCCTTTATTAGTAGACTTCGGCTTGTAGCTCGGCCTGTAGATTTTCCTTTGTCAGTTTCCACCCCTCTAGGTGAGGTGTCGCTCTTAGATAGCATTTGTAGGAGGTGTATCATCAGCATCGACGAGTCTGAGTTTATGGTCGACCTGATAGTGTTGAGCATGTCAGAGTTGATGTTATTCTTGGTATGGATTGGCTATCTTCCTACTATGTCAGTATCGACTGTTTTGCGAAAACAGTCAAGCTGCGAGCATCCGATGGGTCCGAGCTAGTTGTAGCTACCTCTTAGGGGAACCAGATTGCGGAGTCATTACTGGCGTACATCGAGGAGGTGATGCTGCGGGATCAGAGTGTGGATATATGCGAGACTAGAGTTGTCTCAGATTTTAAGGATGTCTTTCAGGACATACCTGGGTTACCTCCGATGAGAGAGGTTGAGTTCTGTATCGAGTTGCAGCCGGGCACAACCCCGATATCCCGAGCACCCTATCGTATGGCACCTACTGAGACGAGGGAGCTGCAGACCCAGTTGGATGAGTTATTAGCTCAGGGCTTTATTCGTCGGAGTCATTCTCCGTGGGGAATGCCGGTCCTCTTCGTGAAGAAGAAGGATGGTAGTATGTGATTGTGTATCGACTACCGTGAGTTGAACAAGATCACTATCCAGAATATGTACCCTTTTCCTCGGATTGATGACCTGTTGGATCAGCTGCAGGGAGCGTAGTGTTTCTCGAAGATTGATCTTCGTTCTGGTTATCATTAGTTGCGAGTCCGGGAGATGGATATTCCTAAGACCGCCTTTCTGACTCGATATGGGTCCTTTGAGTTTTTGGTTATGCCATTTGGGTTGACCAATGCACCCGTGGTATTCATGGATTTGATAAACCGGGTCTTCCGTCTATTTTTGGACCAGTTCGTGATCGTATTCATTGATGATATTCTTATCTATTCGAGATCAGAGTTGGAGCATGAACATCATCTACGTTTGGCTTTGCAGACCTTACATGAACATCAGCTATATGCTAAGTTCAGCAAGTGTGAGTTTTGGATTTCTGAGGTTAGGTTTCTTGGTCATATTATCAGCAGAGAGGGCATAGCAGTAGACCCGGCTAAAGTTTCAGCGGTGTTTGATTGGGAACCGCCGAAGACGGTAACCGAGATTCGTAGCTTTTTGGGATTGGTCGGATATTACAGAAAGTTCATTCAGGACTTCTCAAAGATTGTGACACCACTTACATGCCTCACGAAAAAGGGTGTACAGTTCATTTGGAGCACGGAGTGCCAGAGGGCTTTTGATACCTTGAAGGTTAAGTTGACTACGGCGCCAGTTCTTTCTATTCCGAGCAGTGACAGGACATTTGTTGTATACACAGATGCATCGCTATCAGGTTTGGGGGGTGTTTTGATGCAGACTCAGAGAGTAGTAGCATACATCTCACGACAGTTGAGAGTTCATGAGCAGAACTACCCCACCCATGATTTGGAGTTAGCCGTGGTTGTATTCGCGCTAAAAGCGAGGAGATACTATTTTTATGGAGTATTGTTCAAGCTTTTCACAGACCATCAAAGTTTGAAGTATCTTTTATCCCAGAAGGAACTTAACCAGAGGCAGCGGCGATGGGTTGAGTTCATTAAGGACTACGAATTCACGATTCAGTATCATTCGGGGAAGACGAATGTCGTAGCAGATGCGTTGAGTAGGAAACATCGACATCAGGTAGCGGCTTTGAGATGCTCGTTGTATAGAGATCTTCTCACTCTTAGCCAGTTTGACTTTAGGCCAGAGGTTGTCGGGACTAGCGCATACTTGGGAGCTATATCAGTGTAGCCATCTTAGAAGGATAGAGTAGTCAGAGCTCAGTTAGAGGACTCTTGGATTCAAATCCGAAAGGAGGAGGTTTCCAAGGAGCCCAAGGATGATTGGACCATTAGAGCAGATGGAGGCCTTCGAATAAAGGGTCGATTAGTTGTGTCAGCCAGTGTGGAGCTGAAGAAGGAGTTATTTGATGAAGCACACCGTACCCGGTATACAATACATCTAGGGACCATTAAGATGTACAAGGACTTGAGGAGACGCTTTTGGTGGAGTGGTATGCATAGAGACATTGCAGATTTTGTGGCTAAATGTTTCACCTGCCAGCAAGTGAAAGCAGAACATCAGAGACCAGCAGGAACACTTCAGCCTTTATTAATTCCTGAGTGGAAGTGGGCGGATATTTCGATGGATTTCATTGTGGGTTTGTCGAAGTCAAAGAAGGGGAACGACTCAGTTTGGGTGATTGTGGACCGACTGACGAAGTCAGCACATTTTATTCCAGTGAGGACTACTTATACAACCGAGACATATGCGAGGATATTCATTCGGGAGATAGTTCGACTTCACGGAGTTCCAGATACGATTGTGTCAGATCGAGGATCAGTGTTCACTTTGCACTTTTGGAGGAGTTTTCAGGACTCATTCGGTAGCAGGTTATTGCACAATAGTGTATTCCACCCTCAGACGGATGGCCAGACTGAGAGAGTGAACCAGGTGGTAGAGGACATGCTATGGGCTTGTATTATTGATTTCCAGGGCAGCTAGGAGGATCACATTCCGTTGATAGAGTTTGCTTATAACAACAGTTATCAAGCAACTATTGGTATGGCTCCTTATGAGGCACTGTACGGGAGACCTTGTAGATCCCCTATATGTTGGGCAGAACCGAAGGATAGCTTATTGCTTGGACCAGAGCTGGTGAGACAGACTATCGAAAAGGTAGCATTGATTAGGGAGCGCATTCTGGCCGCCCTGAGCTGACAAAAGAGCTACGCAGATCATAGGCGGCGACCTTTAGAGTTTCAGGAGGGAGATTACGTCATGTTGAAGGTATCGCCGATGAAGGGTGTGCACCGTTTTGGTAGACGGGGGAAGCTAGCCTCGAGATTTATTGGTCCTTTTCGGATCATTAAGCGTATTAGGACTGTTTCATATAGACTAGATCTCCCAGCATCAATGTCTAGTGTACACAATGTATTTCACATTTTTATGCTCAGGAAGCACCTTCATGATGAGGAGAGGCAACGAGTATTAGATGCCCCAGAGATTGAGATTCAGGACGATTTGACTACGATTGAGATCCCAATTTGTATACTTTCTAGAGAGGACAAGAAGCTTAGGAATAAAGTGATTCCTTTGGTGAAAGTTCAATGGAACCGGAGAGGATCCGAGGAGATTTCTTGGGAACGCGAGGAGGATATGCGTTGTGACTACCCACACCTGTTTGAACAGGTAATTTGTTTGAATATTGTTTTCTTATGTTTCATGATGATTTTAGAATAGCTGTATTTATCTTTAACACTAGAATGAGGGTATGGACACCAAATCCGTAATCATTTGGAATACATGGTATATATATGAGGGGTTCCTTGTTTGGATTTTTCGCCCGACGTACTATTTCCATTTAGTTGGGGATTAAGGTATAAATATTCACATTCTAGACTCTTAACTATAAATACCGCTATGTCTATACATGATAGTTACTAGATGTTGTGATTTTCCTCATGTTGTTGATGTTTGAGATGCAATCTCGGAATTTCAAGGACGAAATTCTTTTAGGGGGGAGAACGTAAAGCCCCATAAAAATTTATTAAATGAGTTTTATTGTGAAATATATGTTTATGTCATGGAAGAGTATGAAAAACAAGTGTTTGGGGATCAAACTAGTGTATTTATGAGAGAGAAATTAAGTGGAAAAGACCAGCACACAAACGTATCATGCACAACAGTATGCTGCTGCGCGGTCGACCGCGCTGGGCGCGACGGTTGACTGCCAAGCGGCCAGGTTCAGGTGCAGCAGTTTTCTGCTATGCGGTCGACTGCGCTGGGTGCGGCGGTCGACCGTACAACGGCCAGAAGGGGTGCCAAACAGTATCCGTATCCGAGGAAATATCCGTAACCGTATCCGTTAGGATACAGATATGGTTACTCAAATCTATTACCGATAGGATATGGTTGTGGATATGGTTTTGTAGCGAAATATTCGTATCCGTATCCGAAAATATCCAAATACATATTGGTAATACTCTTACAATAGTTTCAATTTTTAGATTATGCATTTGTGGTTAATTTTGATGATCAAGATGTCTAATCTTAGCTTTTCAATCATAATGAACATATTAACGAACTTTTTTTTGTATCACATGACTATATTTTTCTGAATACTATCTAGTTTTCTCATATCCTTTTTATATCCGCATGCATATCCGTTTATATATCCGCATCTATATCCGTAACCGTATCCGATTTTGCCAGATATGGATATGAATTTTTCTTACCGACATATATCTGTATCCGTATCCGTATCCGAGATGGGTAAGCGGATATGGATATGGTAAGTGCCATATCCGAGCCGTATCCACTCCGTTAACACCCCTAGCGGCCAGACTGTTTCCCAGTCTGAGTTGGTTTCGGGTTTCGGGTCAGGTTTGGGAGCTCATATATATATTATTTAATTCGTGGGAGCCTCCTTTTTGTCAGAAAAAACCCTAGTAGCCTCCCCCTACCCTCTTGCAAACCCTAGCTTGTTCTTTGGGGCGTTTTTGGAGGATTTCGAGGAGTTCGAGCGAGATCCAGTGGTGTTCAGTAGAGGAGAACCTTCTCACGGCCTTACCACAGTAGTTCATCACCTCTCAGGCGAGTTTCATCTCGCCCAATCCCTCACCCAGTTTTTAAATGCTTTTACATGATGTTTTCATATGTTTTTATGAGCCTAACATACTAGTTTGAGTATAAAAAGTTGATCGTTGTATTGTATATTACAAAAGAACATGTTTTCAGTTAATAAAGATCACCCACGTTTTCCTAAGTGCAGATCTAGATCTGGTGTTTATTCTAACAAGAGATTTGAAAGAAGAATAATTGTTTTCGAAGGTTTTCGACATATAGATGCATGTTTTCATTTGTTTCATCTTGTCTATAGTGATTAGACTGTTTATATCACGTTTCAAATATGCAATATCACATGTTTAGGGTTGCTAGTATGCGTAAACATCACACACGAATATCGAGATCAAATTATATAGAACAATCTGAGAATTAGGGTTTTGCTGCTACGCGGTCGACCGCGATGGACGCGACGGTCGACCGCTTGTCGTGCTCAGTCATAGCTGAGTTTCCGTTCTCTGTGCGGTTGACCGCGCTGGGTGCGGCGGTCGACTGTGAGTCAGTTTTCTTGCATCATTCTGTTGTGCATATGTAGTGTCGCTGGCAAGATTTCTGCATTATTTAGGATTGTTAAACACTAAAATTTGTGTACATGAGTTGATTACAGACTAGAGACTAGTTTATTCACCGAGACATGAGAGTGAATAGTGTATACATGTATGCTATAGAGATAATTCATCGCAGTCCATGTGTTGGACGTTTAGCTATTGTGGCCCATGTGTTGGACCTTGATCATATAGTCCATGTGTGGGACATTCGTTATTTTAGTCCATGCGTTGGACATGAAGCTTGCGGCCCATATGTTGGACTTGTAGTATTTATAGTCTATGCGTTGGACCTACATCATATATAGTCCATGTGTTGGACATACATTATATATAGTCCATATGTTGGGCTATTTCCTATTTTAGTCCATGTGTTGGATATTTGTTACATGCAGTCCATGTGTTGGATATTCAGTAGGATTTTGCCTTATCTAACATATAGTAGATGAAGTTCATGAGTTGAACAAGTATTTCGGTGTCTGACAGGACATTTTTGATATAGTTTGAAATGGAGGTATTGCTCCACGTCGTAGTTTGGATTTGGTATTTAGAGGAGCCGTCTTTCATTATTGCTTCACAATGTAGCTTTTGGATTTGGCATTTAGGGATTTATAATTTGAGACATATGGTATATACATGAGGGTTTCCTTGTTTGGATTAGTTCGCTCGACGTACCATACTCGTGTTGTAAATTTCTAAATATCAAATCTCTATTTAATTCAAGGTAGATGATTGTCTATCTATATGTATTATCAGTTATTTTTCTATCCAACTAGCCCTTCCCCTTAGGGTTGGTTGAGATGTTACTCGCTATAGCGCTTTGACGCTCGTTGTTTCCCCACTTTCAAGTAACGAGCCAGGTGCACGGAGAGCCGTAGCTTGATGGAGTTGACTAGTTCTATTTATGGATATTTTATTTATAGTATATTGTGTTAGAACTCTATGATGACTTTGTTTATGAGACATTGAGATATTATTTCTAGTTTTGTAAAGGCAGGGTGCCTTAGCATCATTTCTTCGATTGATGTCGAGACATTTGTATTTCAGTTCAGATATTGTTTCTTTATTCAGAGATTTGTTTTATTTATATCAGTGGTGATTATCTCTTTTAGAGTATCCGATGGTTATTACTCTCTTCAGTACTTTCTCTTTTGCCTGTTTGTACCTACACCTGTTATTGATTCCACTAGATAGATATTTTCTGTGATGGTGAAACATGTTATTGCGCGGTGTAGTGCATGGCAGGTTTGACATTCTTGGTTTCACCTCGGACTGTAGCCTTGTTGAAACCAGGGACGTTACAAGTTCATTTGATGCGACAGTTATTCAATCTGAAAATAGCGAAAGGCGCGTCTGTAGCACAACACCTTAATGAACTCAACACGGTCACGACCCAATTGAGTTCAGTTGAAATTGAGTTTGATGAGGAAGTTCGGGCGTTGATACTTTTGTCTTCCCTACCAGAGAGTTGGAACACTCAGTCACGGCAGTGAGTAGCTCGTCGGGAAACAACAAGTTGAAGTTCGACGACGTTCGTGATTTGGTTCTCAGTGAGGAGATCCGACAGAGAGAGTCGGGTGAAGGTACAACCTCTTCAGTATTGCATACAGAGTCAAGAGGTAGAAATTCAACCAGAGGGAACGGACGAGGCAAATCAAACTACAGCGGTAGATCAAAGGACAAGAGGTCCAAGTCAAGGAATCCAAGCAATAGCTCGAAGGCTATCGATTGTTGGAATTGTGGAAAGACCGGGCATTACAAGAATCAGTACAAGAGTGCACAGAAGGAGAAGGAGGCAAAGGCAGAGGTGAATGTCACCTCCACCTCAGGAGGAGACGACGCATTGATATGCTCTTTGGAGAGCAAGGAGGAATCTTGGGTGTTAGATTCAGGAGCGTCGTTCCATGCTACCTCTCAGAAAGAATTCTTTGAGAAGTATGTTCCCGGAAATCTTGGATACGTATATCTTGGTGATGAGCAACCATGTGCTATTGTGGGCAAAGGGGTGGTGAAAATTAAGTTGAACTGGTCAGTATGAGAGCTGAAGGATGTCAGGCATATTCCCGACCTGAGAAAGAACTTAATATCCGTAGGCCAGTTGGCTGGCGAAGTATACACCATGACCTTTCATGGAGATGATTGGAAGATCTCAAAGGGCTCAATGACGATTGCCCGAGGCAAGAAGACTAGTACCTTGTACATGACAGCAGGTGCATGTTGTTTGATCTCAATTGCAGCAGGCAAATGAGACTTCAAAGCTGTGGCACTAGAGACTCGGTCATATGAGTGAGAAGGGGATGAAAATCATGCACACAAAGGGAAAACTCTCAGGACTACAGTCAGTGGAGATGTATATGTGTGAAGAATGCATACTCGGAAAGCAGAAGAGAATTAGCTTTCAGACAAGTGGCAGAACCCCCAGGAAAGAGAAGCTAGAGCTCGTTCACTCAGATGTTTGGGGACCAACCACCACCGTGTCCATTGGTGGGAAACACTACTTCGTGATTTTTATCGATGATCACTCTTGGAAAGTGTGGGTCTACTTTCTGAAGCATAAGTCAGAAGTATTTGAAGCTTTCAGGAGATGGAAAGCTATGGTCGAGAATGAGACTGGTCTGAGAATAAAGAAGCTCAGGACAGACAATGGCGGTGAGTATGAAGACACCGGATTCAAGAAGTTTTGCTATAAGTACGGGATCAGAATAGAGAGAATCGTACCCGGCACGCCTCAGCAAAATGATGTAGCTGAGCGGATGAACCGAACGTTGACAGAGAGAGCTAGAAGCATTCAAGTACAGTCAGGCCTACCGAAGCAGTTCTGGGCAGAAGCGGTCAACACAGCAGCTTACTTGATCAATCGAGGTCCATCGGTTACATTGGAGCACAGAATACCAGAGGAGGTATGGTGCGGAAAGGAGGTAAAACTCTCACATCTTAAAGTTTTTGGTTGTGTAGCTTACGTGTATATTAGTGATCAAGGCAGGAATAAACTTGATCCCAAGTCAAAGAAATGCACTTTCATCGGCTATGGTGAAGATGAGTTCAGCCACCGTATTTGGGACAACGAAAACAAGAAAGTGATCAGGAGCAGAGATGTGATATTCAATGAGAAGGTGATGTACAAGGACATGCACAAGACAAATGACTCAGAGAACGAGTCAATATTTATAGATGCAGATGATGTCCCGAGTAACCTCTCGGAAGAACCCAATGCAGAAGATCCTCATCCAGAAGAGCCTGTTGGACAAGATGGTGCGCAGGAGCCCGACACACCAGCTCTGATATTAAGAAGATCTTCTCATCCTCCTGTACCCAACAGGAGATATATGAACTATCTGTTGCTAACAGATTGTGGGGGAGCCTAAAAGCTTTGATGAACCTTGTCAGGGTGGAGATGCGAGCAAATGGGAGCTTGCTATGAAAGATGAGATGAAGTCTCTCATCTCAAACCAGACGTAGGAACTAGCTGAGTTACCTACGGGTAAGAAGACACTCCACAACAAATGGGTGTACAGGGTAAAAGAGGAGCAGGATGGTTCCAGAAGATATAAAGACCGGCTAGTTGTCAAAGGATTCCAGCAAAAGGAAGGAATTGACTACACCGATATTTTCGCTTCCGTGGTGAAGCTAAATACTATCAGGACAGTGATGAGTATTGTAGCAATTGAAGATCTTCATCTCGAGCAGTTGGACGTGAAGAAGGCATTTCTTCACGGAGATCTAGAAGAGGAGATATACATGCACCAGCCAGAAGGTTTCTCAGAAGAAAAGAAGAAGAACCTGGTATGCAGACTCAAGAAGAGCTTGTATGGCCTGAAATAAGCCCCAAGGCAGTGGTATAAGAAGTTTGACGACTTCATGCACAAGGAGGGTTTTCAGAAGTGCAACGCCGACCACTGTTGCTACTTCAAAAGATATCAGTCCAGTTATATCATCCTACTGTTGTATGTTGATGATATGTTAGTTGCAGGAGCAGATATGGAGGATATCAGGAGTTTGAAGCAGCAGCTGTCAAAGGAGTTTGACATGAAAGACTTGGGTCCAGCGAAGAAGATCCTTGGAATGCAAATCACGAGAGATAAGAAGAGAGGTCTCTTGCAGTTATCTCAGGCGGAGTACATCAACCGTGTTTTGCAGAGATTCAACATGGGCGACGCCAAGCCAGTGAGCACACCCTTGGCTAGCCATTTTCGTCTATCAAAGGATCAGTCTCCTCAGTCAGAAGAAGAGAAAGAGAGTATGGCTCAGGTCCCTTACGCCTCAGCTATCGGAAGTTTGATGTACGTAATGGTCTGTACGAGACCAGACATTGGCCATACAGTGGAAGTGGTCAGCCGGTTTATGTCGAATCCAGGAAAAGCTCATTAGGAAGTAGTCAAGTGGATTCTGAGGTATCTACGAGGCACCACACAAAAGTGTTTGTACTTTGGTAAGGGAGAGGTAGAAGTGCACGGGTACGTAGATGCAGACTTTGGAGGTGAAGTCGATCACCAAAGAAGCACCACCGGCTATGTATTCACTATTGGAACTACAACTGTTAGTTGGATGTCACAGATACAGAAGATTTTCACTCTGTCCACTACAGAAGCTGAGTATGTTACAGTGACTGAAGCCAATAAAGAGATGATATGGCTTCAGGGTTTGTTAACAGAGCTGGGATTCAATCAGGAGAAGAATGTTCTGCACAGCGATAGTCAGAGTGCGATACACTTGGCGAAGAATTCTGCATTTCATTCTAGAACGAAGCATATTGCACTTCGGTACCACTTCATCAGATCCCTGTTGGAAGATGACGTGTTAAAACTGGAGAAGATTCCAGGAAGTAAGAATCCAACATATATGTTAACAAAGATGGTGACCGTTCAGAAACTGGAGTTGTGCGTAACTTCAGTTGGCCTTCATGCATAGATGATGAGGGCGGAGCCACACAGGAGAAGAAGCTTGATGAGAGAGCCTGCTAACGACGGTTTGATCTCCAAGTGGGAGATTGTTAAAATCGAGTGTAGATCAAATCTCTGTTCTGGCGAGCACAAGGTCTTCAGGCGAAGCTCGAGCAGGCGGATTCTTCGCGCAGGCGAGTTTTTGAGGCTGGCGGATTTCACGCAGGCGAGCTCGTGGGTGAGTTCTGTCAGGTGGATCTCGAGCTGGCGATCTTGTGGTCAAACCGCTACAGGCGAGATCGACATGCAGGTTATCGAAAGCCTGTCGATAGCCCAGCTAGGGTTTCCCTATAAAAGGGAAACCCTAGGGCTCGAGCACTATGTAGTTTTTCCCCTTTCCTTCTCTTTTTGATTCCAGGCGGCGGCGGCGACTGTTCGCAGTTCCTCCTCGTGTTCGTCTTCAAGCGGCGGCGAAAATTTTCCCTTCGGTTCTCTTTGATCTCCAGCAACTTTCACGTGATTGAAAGGGGGGGTTTAAAGAAGAGGGAAATAGAAGAGGGGTGATTTAAGAGGGGTACTTAAAGAAGTGGAGAATCTTACTGTAGCTACAGTAAAGATTGTATTTATTGAGGAATCTCAAGTTTGAGATTCGCTCTTGAATTGTAATTTCTTGTTAAGATTAATAAGGAATTTACTGTGTGGCTCCCGAGGACATAGGCAGTTGCCGAACCTCGTTAAATCTTGGTGTACTTTCTCTATTCTGCGTTTCTGTTGCATTAGGAATTTCGGCGTTAAATTCCCAACAGTCTGGTGAACCCACATTCGTCACGGTCCGTGTCACCACAACTTTGTAGTCATTACGATCGTTTAACGTCACCATGATCGATGGGTAGTTGAGCTCCGAACTTGTCGACTCTCAATTGTCGAACAACTGATCGAACGCCTAGGGACGACACTCACTTAGCTTGTTCGTGTACCCTGTGTAATTCGGGTCGATGTCGTAGATTAGACCCGGATTGTTGGCTTTTGTAGGGTCGATGTGGCCGGACCCAGTTCAAGTTCTGGTCGCGGATCCAGTTCCCATCGTTGGCGATGGAAAAGGCAGTCTTCATGATTGCCGATTTGATTGTAGTCGGAGACCAGTCGGGATGCATACGCCTCAACAAGGCAGCGACTCCACTGAGGTGAGGCATGGACATTGAAGTTCCGGAGATTATGTTGTATTTGGTCTCGGTGTTCGATCCGACCGCGGAGGAGGTGGTTCTCAAGGCAGACGTGAATAGGGAACCTGTAGACGTGTGATGATCATCTCGTTTGCTGGAGAATAAATAAATGAGATTTCCTCTTTTTTCTTTCCAATTTAGTGTGGAGTTATTTTCCGAAAATACCCCTCCTTTAATTAATTCATGTCACATCATCTTTAACAAGATCCTGATTTTAAAACTTAATTCAACGGTTAGAAACTTTGGTGGATAATGGCTCTTATCAACTTAAGTTGACAAGAATTTTTCTCTATATATATTCAATTCAAAGAATTATTTGCTATGAACATAGAAATTAAATAAAGAAAAATGCCTTAATGACGCAAAATATGAGACCAAGGGAGGGGACATGTGATGTGTCCTCTCCCTATTGCATAATGAGTTGGCATGATCAGCTCATTATACAATAGAAAGGGGACACCTTACCTGTCCCCTTCTATGATCCTATATTTTGGGTCCTATAACAGCACTCTTAAATAAATAAAGCTTCAAAATTTTCATTTCTATGGTGGAAGAGACGTGTCAGACTTTATGTTATGGGTCGGATCTATAAGGGTAGTTAAAGTCAATGAAAACACCCAAGAAGGGGGGGGGGGGCATAAATAACACAATCAGAGAGAAAAAACGCCCCTAGCGGCGCAGGAAACTTAAACGGGTTTGAATTGGTGAAAGATATTCTGTGGGATGTTCTTTCCCAACTTGATTCATTGCCGCACGCTTTCGCTTATAAATTTGGACAAATTTTCAAAACCAACCTATTTGAAATTTTAATCCCTAAAAACAACCCCTTTCAAACATAATTGTAAAAACCGACCTGGTTTCAGCCTTGGCGCTGAAACCAGGTCGGTTTTTGTGAAAAAATTCGGAAACTTCACGGGAGTTGAACTCCTGTGAAGTTTAGTAAAAATGCTAAACTTCACAGGAGTTGAACTCCCGTGAAGTTTCGCAGTTCAAAAAAAAAATTAAACCACGAAACTTCACGGGAGTTGAACTCCCGTGAAGTTTAGCAGTTTTACTAAACTTCACGGGAGTTCAACTCCCGTAAAGTTTCGGATAAAAATTTTGAAAAACTGACCTGGTTTCAGCTCCTAGACTGAAACCAAGTCGGTTTTTGAAATTTTTTGCAAAAACGGTCGTTTTTTAAAAATAAATAGTGAAAGGGGTTGGTTTTGAAAATTTGTCCTATATTGGATTAGTTAGATTTTAGATGTTGAAATAGTGAGGGGCCAACACAATTTTAAAAAAAAAAGAAAAAGAAAAAGAAAAAGAAGCTGAAAAAATCTCTCAACCTTCCCATTTCTTCTTCTTCAAGTTCAGGTAACCTCTTTGGCTTCGTGGGTTTTAGTATTCATTGTGAATTTCTCGCTTTTTTATGTTTGTAGTGAATTATGGTTAGTTTGAAGAAACCCATTATGGGATTATTGATTTTGTGCAAAATTCAGTGATGGGTATTTGTTATATGGGAATTTTTTGACTGGGAAGGAAGTGGGTTCCTTTACCTGATTCAATTAGAGCAGAATTTAGCATGCTATTTTGATATTTCTATGAAATTTATTATGATCTGGAGTTGTGATTTTGGTAGTAAGTTGTTTTTTTTAAGAACTATGGATGAGGAAAGTTTCTGCCTTTTTATGGTTTGTATGAACTTTAAGTTGGGATTCGCAATCGCATGTAGCCATAAGTGTGCTACCGAGAATTTTAGTAGCAAGACGCAGATGGAGAGTTCAATTTTTTTTCTTCTAGTATTAGGCTAATCTTTCTTTCTAATTTTTATGAATTTTTCTTGGTTAGTTATATATGAATATTTGATAGTGACTTGGGCTTGAGGACTGTTTTAGTTGCTGTAGCATATGTTGTATTTATCATTATTTATACTTCTGCCTTATGGCTTAATTGATCTTAAGGGTGTTCCTCATTTGTGTCATTCAATTTGCTTAACCACCAATTTACACTGTTCATTGGCGCTGCTCTGCGTGATGAACTGATGATTGAGTTTTTTTCTTTTACCCGTTGTTACCAAAATTTCCCTATCTTGGATCACTAAAAACAAGGCAATATATTATAATATCTCCTGTTTTGACATGATCCAATAACTTATCCAGAACGCATTCGAATGATGACTTTGCATGCTAGTTTCCCTTGTTTCAATGGCTTGCATATGGTATTTATAGGGTCTGTAAATGAACTAGTATGGTCAGGTTAGTTCTTTTAAGACCATTTCGGTCTTCTTTTGTTGGCCTCAGCGGTGATGGTGGTGTTTTTCCTTTCTCCTATGTTTTCTTTCTTCGTCATATCATGATGCATACAGAATTGTGCTTGACAGATTAAAAAATTAATATACAGAAAATAAATAATTGCAAAACTAAACTCCACATAGATGTCTCGCCCAAAATGTAAGATTGTTCTAATTCTTAGAAGGGTGTGGTATTTCTCTTTGTACTCACTACATCGTTGATACATGCTCGCCAATCAATTTTAAACATTAAAAAAAAAGAATCAATTTTAAACCTTTTGTTTTATATGTGGGTAATGTGGTTATGCATTTGCCAAAATTTTATTTCTTATGTCAAGAATGAGTCTCTATCGTATATTAGTTTTTCTCCTTATTTTTATTCTTTTAGACAACCATTTCATGTAGCATGAAAGCAAAGACTATTCATCTTGTTCGAGATGGATGAGATCTTACAATTTTTGTATTTTATATTCAGTTTATGTGGTACTTATCAGTCTCCATTTTCTTGTCAGCTACTATAGGGAGTGTATGAGAAGGGCATCAAGAGAACACTAGTGTTAGTTCCATGGGGAAGAACAAGAATAGTTCAATGGGGAAGAACAAGAATTTGTTTGATACCCTCAAAATGGAGAGTGTCAGTGCAATGTTCACTCATACGTATCCCTATCCACATGAGCATTCTCGTCATGCTCTTTTTGCAGTGGTAGTGGGATGCCTATTCTTCATATCATCTGATAATATCACACCCTTTTTCTCCTTGTGTTCCATATCATATTTCTTGGCCTCTGGTATGTTGGTCTTGTTGCTCGTGTGGCGGGAAAGCGACCAGAAATCCTGACAATCATCCAAAACTGTTTCGTAAGTGCTCATGATGAGTTTGCTGCAGGAAAAATTTACGTATAGCATGGTTAATGGTGCTCAGTATTGCCCTCATGCAGGTCATTAGCATAGTTTGTTGTGTTTTCTATGGTCACTGTGGTAATCGTGCTTTTCTGAGGAGAAAATCTTGTGATCGCAAAAAATCTTGGTTCTTCTCGATGTGGAAGAAACATGAAAGAAATGCTTTTGTGTCGAAGCTCCTTCGAATACATGAATGGAAGGACCAAATGTGTTCATCTTGGTTTGCTTCAGTTGGATCTGCCAATGATTAACCCTTTTTTTCTAAATGGGTTATTTATGGAGAGGTAAAATTTCTCTTTCTACTGTTTGGCTATCCTTCTATTAGCTGTATTGATGTTATTGTGCTGATATTTGTGATGTCCAATTTCCAGTTGGCTTGCGACCAGGACCGTCTCAAGCATTTTTGAGGCTCTAGGCAGAAAAAAATATTTAGGGCCTTAACATTAAAAAAATTTAAATATTAGTTTTAAAAAAATAAATTTTATATAAAATTTAATTTTCTAGCTTTTTGAGATGCAAAATTACTAATTAAATTTTATATTCAAGCTTTAATATTCAATTAATAAAATTGTCAAATTATTTAATCTCTTAAGACATTGTTGAACGTAAATATGATTTTATTAATAAAAAGATATAAAAGAAAAAAATAAAAACACAAAATACAGAACATATCCGTGAGCTATATGTGTGTGTGTGTGAGGAGAATGAATGTAAATTAATTAAAATAAATAAAAACCAACAAGCTTACGTTTTATTTTGGGGCCTTCTGGATTAGAATTGTAATTATGTATGTTGAGTATCAAAGATTAAACAAATATGAAAGATGAGTGAATGAGAAGAAAATAAAGGAAGTTAGCAAGAGAAAAAACACATAAACTATGCATAAATAAGAATGAGTATTTAATATGTGCTTTTCTCTTTTTTTTACTATTACAATCTAATTAATTATAGAAATAAAATATAAAAAGTTACAATTAAACTTTATTAGTGTTCTTTTCCAAAGATAAAGATAATTATATATAATTATAGCAATAAATGATCAATTAAAGATAATTGATAATTTAGAATCCTTACAATAGTCAACTTCTTATATTTCCAAAATAAATTAATAATTATATTTTATTATATATATATATAGAAAATATATTTTTGGGGCCCTAATAAAATGGGGGCCCTAAGCATATGCCTTAGTGGCCTATGCCTTCAGCCGGCCCTGCTTGCGACGGAATCTGTGATGGTTCTTCAGATGAAATATCCCCCATATTTTCGTTATGGGCACCATTTATATGTCTTTATATGGAAAATTACCTGGTGGAGAGGTCAACAGGGTACATGCTTATCATCCTTCTTTTTTGTTTCTTGTGAAGTTGAAATCTCCGAAGTAGAGGAACTTCTTAATTATTTTGCTATTTCAATTTGCATACTTTTCATTTTGTCTGCATGCAAAAATGCTAGTATTTTAAGAATGGTTATCATCTGCAATTTTTCTCAACAATACCTAATTGCTATGTATTGATTTTTCTCTCATGCTTTTATAAATTTGATTGATTCATAACTTACCACTTGGAAAAATGACAGCTGGGCTCTCACCCACCCTCTCTCAATATCCGAATATGAGCAGTTGAAGAAACAAATGAAGCCTGATTTCTTGGATATGGTTCCATGGTATTCAGGGTAGGCACTTCTCGCTCCAGGATTTAGTGGATATGGATACAAGGTTCTCCTCATGCTGACTACTACTTTGATGGATATAATGTTGCAGGACATCAACTGATTTATTTAAAACAGTATTTGATCTCATGCATGGTATCAGTTACCCTTTTTGTTGGTCGATTTGATATGCGCATGATGCAGGTATGCTTTCAGGATTTTCTGCTTCTTTCTCCTCATACTTTTCTTTGGCGTTATGCTTTTGTTTTAATGTTTAATTTAAGCAGAAGTCTAAGTATGTTTGTTGATGCCAATTGAAGTTCCTTACTTGGTCTTCCCATATTTTAAAATTTTGTTACATATCCTCTATCTTCCCTTGACATGGTCCTTTTTCTGAACTATTATTAAAGTTAAACTTTCTATAATATTTTCTATGACCAGGCTGTGATGAACAAGACACCTGATGATGCTAAAAGTGGCGATCTTTTGTATGACCATTTTGGTAATAAAGACGAGCTCTGGTTTGATTTCATGGCAGAGACAGGTGATGGTGAAAACTCAACATATGCCGTGGCTCGACTTTTGGCCCAGCCTTCCCTTAAAGTTAAATGCGGAGACTCTAAGAAATACCTGCCTCATGGAGACTTACTTCTTATAGGAGGGGATCTTGCGTATATTCTTCTAGTTGTTTGGCTTTCTTTCTAGTTTCTTTGTATACGGAATCAGGAGTCCTTTTTGTTGTCTCAAAGTTGGCTCGCAATTGTGGAAGCATTTATATCATAAATCTTCTAGTGCTGGTGAATGCATGAACTTCAAAACATTATTTGCACCTTTTTTTCAGGTCAGGAATATGTCTGACATCCTTTAACTCCCATACTGACCCGTTCAACTTAATTTTCACCACACCTTTGCCCACAATAGCACACAGTTGATCATCACCAAGATATACGTATCCAAGATTTTCGGAAAAATACTTCTCGAAGAATTCTTTTTGAGCAGTAGTATGGAACGACGCTCCTGAATCTAACACCCAAAATTCTTCTTTGCTCTCCAAAGAGCATATCAATGCGTCGTCTCCTCCTAAGGTGGAAATGACATTCACCTCTGTCTTCACCTCCTTCTCCTTCCGTGCACTCTTACACTTATTCTTGTAATGCCCGGTCTTTCCACAATTCCAACACTCGATAGATTTCGAGCTATTGCTTGAATTCCTTGATTTGGACCTCCTGTCCTTTGATCTACCTCTGTTGTTTGATTTACCTCGTCTGTTCCTTCTGGTTGAATTTCTACCTCTTGACTCTGTATGCAATACCTTGACTCTGTATGCAATACTAAAGAGGATGTAGCTTCACCCGACTCTCTCCGTCGGATCTCCTCACTGAGAACCAGATCACGAACGTCGTCGAACTTCAACTTGGTGCTTCCTGACGAGCTACTCACAGCTGTGACTGTAGTGTTCCAACTCTCTGGTAGGGAAGACAAAAGTATCAACGTCCGAACTTCCTCATCAAACTCAATTTTAACTGAACTCAATTAGGTTGTGACCGTGTTGAGTTCATTGAGGTGTTGTGCTACTGACGCGCCTTCCGCCATTCTCAGATTGAATAACCGTCGTATCAAATAAACTTTGTTCGAGGCTGATGGCTTCTCATACATGTTTGAGAGTGCTGCCATAAGACCCGCCGTGGTCTTCTCCTTCGCTATGTTGAACGCAACATTACGAGTCAACGTTAATCTGATAACTCCGAGGGCTTATCTATCTAGAAGGTTTCACTCATCTGCCTTCATAGAATCTGGCTTCTTTCCCGATAGTGGTTAATACAGATTTTTCTGATACAAATAATCCTCTATCTGTATTTTCTAAAATCCGAAATCTATTCCATCAAACTTTTCAAGTCTTATTTTTCCTTCATCTGCGGCCATGACTCCCACTTGAATCTGACTTCCTCTAGATCATTTCACGCTCTGATACCAGTTAGGAATTTACGTCGAAACCCCTAAGATAGCAGAAACGCAGAATAGAAAAAGTACACCAAGATTTAATAAGGTTCGGCAACTGCCTACATCCTCGGGAGCCACACAGTAAATTTCTTATTAATCTAACAAGAAATTACAATTCAAGAACGAATCTCAAACTTGAGATTCCTCAAAAATACAATCTTCACTGTAGCTACAGTATAGATTCCCCTATTCTTTAATCCCCTCTTAACTTTCTCTATAATAAATTCCTCCTTTCAATTCCTTTCCCAATCACGTAAGAACAAGGGAACTGAGAGAAAGAGAGAGATCCCTGGAGAGAGAAAGGGGGAGCTGCCGCCTAGGGTTTTGATCGCGAGAGAGAGTGGAAGCAGCCCGCCTTCGGCTCTGGGGTTTCCCTTTTATAGGGAAACCCTAGTTGAGCTGTCGACGGCCTGGATCGCACCCAAAATGAGCGTTCGATCTCGCCTGCAAGTCATCAACTCGCCTGCAGCACTCGAGGAACTCGCCCGCCTGATTCTCACCTGCGGAAGTCTCGAATTCGCCTGCGTGGGACTCTCGAGCTCGCCAAAGCTCCGACCTCGCCTGACCAAAGTTCGCCCGAGCTCGAGACTCGCGTGTAGCTGTCGTCGACCTCGCCTGAGCTTCGTCCTCGCCTGACGAAGCTCGTCTGTAGGGTTTGATCTCCACACTCGATTCAACAATCTCCCACTTGGAGATCAAACCGTCGTCAGCAAGCTATCTTATCAAGCTCCTCCTCCTGTGTGGCTCCGTCCTCATCATCTATGCATGAAGGCCAACTGAAGCTGCGCACAACTTATAACAGGTATCCTAATCTTTCTGCATTTACATATGAGAGACGCATTTTCTCCCCATTTGAGTATGCTCTTCAGCCCCCATCTTCTTTCAAAGCTGAACAGATAGCAATTAACAAACTGGAGCTTCCTTATGGAGTAACAGAACTGAAGAAATACAAGGGGCCTCAGTCTTTTGTTATTCCTGGAAATCATGGTTGGTAGTCATCTTCAGACTGAAGATTTAGTGTCATACTCACGTAATGGATATTTATTTTTCATAATCTGATAATTTTTCATAGATTGGTTTGATGGGCTTCACACTTTTATGAGGTACATATGTCATAAGAGTTGGTTGGGTGGTTGGTTTCTTCCTCAGAAAAAGAGTTACTTTGCTTTGCAACTTCCAAGAGGCTGGTGGGTTTTTGGTCTTGATTAGGCTCTTCATAGTGACATTGATGTTTATCAGTTCAAGTTTTTTGTGGAGTTATGTCAGTCCAAGGTAACTTTACTTCTTTTGCTCCCTTGTACATTTTTAAAAATAGCTAATGCTTTTTTAACCATTTCATCCCATGTCAATCCAAATAGCTTTCATCCTAGAACAGAAGGGGGATTTTTTTGGTTGCAAATCTTTCCATGATGTTTTACTACAGTCTTCCAAATGTAAGGAGAGAGAGGGGGGGGGGGGGGGGGGCACCCCCCAAACCAGACACTGTATCGAGTTCCTTAAATTGCAAAAAGGACATTAAAATGGATACTAGTTGTTTACTTGAGATTTTGGAAAAGTTTTTCAGGTTGGCGAAAATGACTCGGTCATCATCATGACACATGAGCCTAATTGGCTTCTTGATTGGTACTGGAACAGTAATAGTGGGATAAATGTATCACACATAATTCGTGACTACTTGAAAGGCAGATGTAAGCTTCGTATGGCTGGAGATTAGCACCACTACATGCAGCATTCTTGTGTTAACTCAGATAAGCCTGTTCATGTCCAGCATTTACTTCTAAATGGTTGCGGTGGGGCCTTCCTTCATCCTACACATGTCTTCAAACATTTCAACACATTCTGTGAAAATTCTTACAAGAGCGAAGTTACTTATCCATCTTTTGATGATTCTAGTAGAGTAAGCTCCACTTTGTTAATTCTCCTTCCAATTGAGAAAATCTTAGAAGACCAATGTTGGCATTTACCTAATTCTTTTTACCGTGGATTATTCTTCCAGATTGCACTGGGTAATATTCTTCCAGGTACTGGGTTCTCTTGAATGTTTGATGCCTTTATTAACTTGAATAAAATCTAAGTTGCATTAAAAATGATATGCAACTCAATGATGGGAATTAAGCATATTGCTAGGCGAATCAATTCTCCCACAAGAATTATCAATTCATCATCTATTCTTCTTTTTGCTCCCTATTTAAGTGGGGTTTGCTATGAGCTGTAGCTTCAAATCTGAAATGCTCATCGAGATATAGGAACAGAATTCAATTTATAAGAGTATGAATCTAGAACAGTTTTTTGAGAGAGATGATAAGATGATATAAATATTTTTCTTATTAACTACGAGGATTAATTATGTTCTTTCTGCAGATGTTACATCATCAGTAAAATAAAAATTATATATTAGTATTTAAGTCCATTCAAGTTTAGATTTTTTACCCCCCGGCTTGGTTGAGGACTGACATTTAATATTTCACTCTCAGTGTAATGTTTTCAACATCTTGATTGATGAATCTTGGTCTGGCCGCTTGAAGAGCTTCTTTAGTACAATGCGGAGTGCTTTTATGTTCATGATAGAACACTCTATGTATCTTTCATAGGATTTCTAATGCTGATTCTATGTTCATATTCGTTTGTGCCTACGAAATTGTCCCGGGAAAGGCGAGCTATGCTTGGTATTCTTCATGTTTCTGCACATATGGCTGCTGCACTGATACTAATGCTGCTGTTGGAATTGGCTATTGATATGTGTATACGCAATCGTCTACTAGCAACTTCAGGTGTGCTTTCTTTCATAGGGTCTTTATAATCTTTAATATATAAGATATGCATATAAGATTGACTGATAGCAACCTTTGAATGGTGTCATAAAGCCATCATAAGACTTAATTGGATTTCTATAAAAATAATTCTGAAGTTAGTTTCAACATAGAAAATAATCAGTAGCCGAGTTGATTGGAGGAAAAGATTGATATTACTGACAATGGCTTTGTGATTATTATATTATATCATCAATGTTGTGCTTAGTAAGGCTGTGATTATGAAATTTGATTGGCAGATTTAGTATAGCATCTTCTATTTCAATTTTCATTTTTTCTTAACTTGGATTTCTCAGACTGAGATACCTTATGCAGACAACAGAGCTGATGATGATTGCGACTATTTCAGGTTCTCACACCCTTTATGAGTGGTATCGGTCTATCGAAAATTAGCACTTCCCAGCTCCCACTGGTCTTCGAGCTCGCATAAAACAATGGACGTTTGGGCTCTATCCTGCATGTGTAAAGTATCTTATGTCAACTTTTGATGTCCCAGAGGTATCACCTATTCTATACCTTCTCCAAATATATTTCCCCAGATTCTATTAAATGATGTTATATTTGCTTCAAAAGGTTATGGCGGTTAATAGACGCAATATTTGCAAGAAAGGAATGGAGTCTTTATCTCGAGGATATCTCGAGGAGCAGCCATTATATATTACGCATCTCTGCTCCTTTATTTCTGGGTTTTGTCTACTCCTGTTGTATCGCTGGTATTCGGGAGCTATTTGTACATCTGCATCAGTTGGTTCCATATTCACTTCGACGAAGCTTTCTCCTCTCTTCGCATTGCAAATTACAAGTCCTTCACCCGATTTCATATCACTAACAGTGGTGACCTGGAAGTTTTCACCCTTGCAGTCGATAAGGTAGTAGCTTCACTATTGGATTCAAAAATTTGAACTTTTATTTCTTAAAGCATAAAATTATGGCGATTATATGTGATAAAACTTTGCTCTGATTTTCTCTGTCTTTGGTTCCAACAGTTGAAAATCCTTGAGCAAATAGTAAACTGTTGGGATAATTACCCACTAAACCAGAGAATAGAGAAACAATCACAAACTCAATATTTACGTGGTTCGATCAAATTGATCTACGTCCACGGCAAGAGGGGGTTTCACTATATTTCTTTCTCAAATTACAACTCTCATACAAAATGAATTTAAGAGCTGTTGTTTTGTAGCTCTCTCACAGTTGTTGTAAAACTCACTTCGGATGACTTCAGAGAATGATTTTTGAGCACTTTATAATAAAATCACTCAGAGATCAAAAGATCTCTTCTTTTGATTGTGATTTGATTGAGGAGGACCAACCAGAGAAAATGTCTTCAAACAAAACAAAAAATCCTTTCATTGATTCTTTGCTGAGATTGTGATCTTCAATCAGAGATTTAAAATCTCCTTGGGTCCCGCCAGTTATTCAAGCCAAAAAAGTCAACAATCTCCACCTTGGATTGAATTCTCAAACATCAATCAGTAGTGAGTATTCACCCGTCTTGCAAACAATGCCCCAAAAGGGGCCACCTAACAAGTGCGAATGCCTCCCAAATTCAAGCAGTGCTTGAACTTGAAGGCCGGGATTGGTTTGGTCAACATGTCAGCTGGGTTGTCTGCAGTACCAATCTTCTTCATCGTGATGTTTCTTTCAGCAGTTGCCTCACGAATAAAATGATATCTAATATCAATATGCTTTGTCCTCTCATGATGTGCTGAGTTTTTGCTTAGATGTATTGCGCTCTGATTGTCGCAAAATACAACTGAACTAGCCTCCTGCTGAACTCCAAGCTCCTTTACGAGATTTCTCAACCAAATAGCCTCTTTTACCGCTTCTGCTGCTGCCATGTATTCTGCCTCTGTAGTAGACAAGGCAACTGTCGACTGAAGAGTTGATCTCCAACTAATAGCTGAGCCAGAAAGAGTAAAAAGATAACCAGTCAAAGATCTCTTTTTATCGAGATCACCTGCATAGTCAGAATCTACAAAACCTACAACTGAGGTTCCCAAAGTACTGCTATCAAAAACTAAACCCAAATCTGAGGTACCCCTGAGATACCGAAGGATCCACTTCACTGCCTCCCAGTGTGCCTTCCCTGGTTGAGCCATGTATCTGCTCACTACACTGATTGCCTGGGCAATGTCTGGACGAGTGCAAATCATAGCATATATTATGCTACCCACTGCATTGGAGTGTGGAACTCGGGACATCTCCTTCTTCTCGTTCTCACTTGTAGGTGAATCTGAAGCCGAGAGCCTAAAGTGAGGAGCCAAAGGAGTCGTAACGGGCTTGGCCTTCTTCATCCCAAAGCGTTCAAGTACCTTTTCAATATAGCTCTTCTGTGAGAGATATAATGTTCCAGCTTTTCTGTCCCTCCTGATCTCCATACCTAAGATCTTCTTTGCTGCACCAAGATCTTTCATCTCAAACTCATCACTGAGTTGTTTCTTCAAAATAAGAATCTGTGACATGTTCTTAGCAGCAATAAGCATGTCATCAACATATAATAGAAGATAAATAAAAGAATCATCTCCTAGAGGCATGTAGTACACACAACTATCATAAGTACTTCTTGAGTACCCATGACTAAGCATAAAATTATCAAACCTCTTATACCACTGTCTGGGAGATTGCTTCAGGCCGTACAAAGATTTCTTCAATCTGCAAACTTGATCTTCTTTACCTTCTACGAAGTATCCCTCTGGCTGAGACATATAGATAGTCTCCTCAAGTTCGCCATGCAAAAATGCAGTCTTCACATCAAGCTGCTCAAGTTCCAGATCAAATAGAGCAACCATGGCAAGCAATACACGGATGGAGGTATGCTTCACAACCGGAGAGAACACTTCATCATAGTCAATTCCCTCCTTTTGTCTATAACCCTTAGCCACCAACCGTGCTTTGAATCTAGCATCTTCAACCCCTGGGATCCCTTCTTTCTTCTTGAAAATCCACTTGCATCCAATTGTCCTTTTACCCTTAGGTAATTACACCAAATCCCAAGTCTGATTCTTGTAGAGTGACTCGAGTTCTTCTGTCATAACCGTGGCCCAACGTACAGATTCTCCACATGAGACAGCTTCAGTAAAGTTTGATGGCTCTTGAATACTCATCTCTTCAGCTGTCGTGAGAGCATACGCCACTAATTCAGCATGTGCATATCTTTTAGGAGGTTTGATCTGTCTCCTCTCTCTGCCAGTGGCTATGGAATAAGGTTCTTCAGTCTCAGCATCATCAGCATCTGAGCCTGAATCATGTTGCTCTTCTACAGCTGTAGGAGCAAATTTTATAGACTACTTTTGAGACGTCTCTCCCTCGAGCTCCACCTGAAGCTCCACCTTATCCATGGTCTTCTCTATATTTCCTGTAGACTCAACAGAAACCTTCCCACGATCAAGTATATATCTTTCATTAAAAGTAACATCTCTACTAATAATGAATTTAGGAGAATCAGGTTCAAAACTCCACAAACGATAGCCTTTAACGCCATCAGCATAACCAATAAATATGCATTTCTTAGCTCTATGCTCAAGCTTACCCTCTCTAACATGATAGTAAGCGGGACATCCAAATACCTTTAAATTTGAATAGTCATTTGGTTTACCTGACCATACCTCATTTGGAGTCTTATGTTCAATGGCGGTAGAAGGAGACCGGTTCACCAAGTAACAAGCTGTGTTAACAGCTTCAGCCCAGAAGTCTTTATCCAAACCAGAGTTTGAGAGCATACACCTAGCTCTCTCCATCAACGTTCTATTCATGCGTTCTGCTACCCCGTTTTGCTGAGGAGTGTGCCTGACCGTGCGATGTCGTACGATCCCAGAATTTGAGCAGAACTGATTGAACTCACCACTGCAGAACTCTAGGCCATTATCTGTTCGGAGACGTTTAATCTTCTTTCCAGTTTGATTCTCAACAAGCACTTTCCACTTCTTGAAAGTTTCGAACACCTCGCTTTTGCGCCTGAGAAAGTAAACCCAAACTTTCCTGGAAAAATCATCAATAAACGTCAGAAAATAAAGAGCACCACCTTTGGATGGAACCTGAGCAGGTCCCCACAAATCTGAATGGATGTAGTCGAGAGTGCCCTTCGTCGTATGTGAGCCAGTTGAGAAGCTGACCCGAGTTTGCTTCCCAAACACACAATGCTCACAGAAATCCAGTGATGATGTATGATCACCACAGAGTAAGCCACGTTTACTCAAAATAGTCATCCCCTTCTCACTCATGTGGCCTAAGCGCATGTGCCACATCTGAGTAGTATCCCTATCAGCATCAGAAGACACACCTACGGAGCCTGTCACCGTACTGTCTTGGAGAACATGAAGACTGTTCACCTTACTACCTTTCATCACAACCAATGAACCCTTAGTAACTCTAAGAGCTCCACCTTCGCCAGTGTAAGAACACCCAATAGAATCCAAAGAACTCAAAGAAATTAGATTTTTCTTTAAGTCCGGGATGTGTCTCACATCTGATAAAGTTCTCACTATCCCATCGTGACACCGGATGCGAACTGTACCAATGCCAATTGTCTTGCAAACAGCATTGTTTCCCATCAAAACTGATCCACCACTTATAGATCTGTAAGTAGTGAACCAATCTTTATTTGGACACATATGAAAAGACGCACCTGTATCCAAGATCCATTCTCTATCGGAACGGCCATCCAAGTGACATACTGTAAGAACCGTCTCAGCAACAACGGCAGTATCAGCCTTTGCCGTATTAGCTGAATCTGAGGTTTCACCACGCTGGTTGTCTTTCTTCTTTAGAGCATAACATTCTGACTTGTAATGCCCTTTCTTGTGACAGTAGAAACACTCCACATGTTTCTTGTTTTGGGCTGATCTGGACTTCGAACGATTTCTGGATTGCCCTTTATCACCGTCTCTGGCCTTCGATCTACCTCTGGCTAGCAGACCATCAGCTTGACTATCGGTACCTCTCCCATTCAACTTTGTTCTCAACTCAGCAGAGTTCAAAGAGGCCTTCACATCCTCAAGACTTATGGATTCTCTTCCATACAACATAGAGTTAACAAAGTTTTCATAAGAGTTAGGCAAGGAACATAACACAATGAGAGCCTGGTCTTCATCATCAAGTTTAAGATCCAGGTTTTTCATATCCATGATAATTTTATTAAATTCATCAAGGTGTTCCTGAATGGGTATACCTTCCTTCATTTTTAATGTGTATAGCCGCTGCTTCAGGTATAATCTCGTAGTAAGAGATTTCTTCAAGTAGAGACTTTCGAGCTTTGACCACAACCCCGCCGCCGTTTCCTCATCGGCAACTTCACGAAGCACATTGTCGGATAGAGACAATTGCAAGGCGCTGTGAGCCTTTTCGTCCATCTCTTCAATCTTAGCACTAGTCATATCTTCTGGGTATTTCCCGTCGATAGCTTTAACTGTGCCTTCACGTCGCAACAAGGCCTTCATCTTTATCCTCCATAGGCCGAAATTGTTCTGGCCATCAAAGATCGACACCGAGAACTTTACGGAAGCCATTGTGGAAGATTGAAAGTTGTTCTAGAACCAAGAAGCTCTGATACCAGTTTGTTGGGATAATTACCCACTAAACCAGAGAATAGAGAAACAATCACAAACTCAATATTTACGTGGTTCGATCAAATTGATCTACGTCCACGGCAAGAGGGGGTTTCACTATATTTCTTTCTCAAATTACAACTCTCATACAAAATGAATTTAAGAGCTGTTGTTTTGTAGCTCTCTCACAGATGTTGTAAAACTCACTTCGGATGACTTCAGAGAATGATTTTTGAGCACTTTATAATAAAATCACTCAGAGATCAAAAGATCTCTTCTTTTGATTGTGATTTGATTGAGGAGGACCCACCAGAGAAAATGTCTTCAAACAAAACAAAAAATCCTTTCATTGATTCTTTGCTGAGATTGTGATCTTCAATCAGAGATTTAAAATCTCCTTGGGTCCCGCCAGTTATTCAAGCCAAAAAAGTCAACATAAACTGTATAGGATCGCTCCAAAATCTTCGTCAAACATGAAAACTTGCGTTCAGAATTTGTATTCAAGCTTTAATTAAGTAACCGATTCATTTTCGATCGAGGCACATTTTTCTGATGAAGAATTTTTGTTGGTTTAGGTTCCTAAAGACTGGAAGCTAGATCCTGAATGGGATGCGGAACCGAAACAGCCTCTTCAACCGAGCTATCTCAGGAGATTTCCAAGTAAATGGAGGGCCTCTAATTCTCCCGACCCTGTCAATTCTGTGAGAATTGTTGATCATTTTGTAATTCAACAATCTCCAAGAAACCCCATCACTTGATTACAATATGACAGTCATCTTCCTAATGTACAGTGTTGTAGCTAGCAGGTAGCTTAGAACAAGAGGAGATATAGGAAGCTTCAAAGGGAGGAGGAAAAAAAATAAAAAAGAGAAATGCTTGCTCTGTCAATTTCAATGTAGAGCCTTGTTCTGCTGATATTCTGCGCCGCCTCCCCCGTGGCAGTGGGAGAATTGGGACGTTTGCACATTGTATTGTAACTAATGATAGCTAATCAAGGATTAATCAGTACACCCTCAATGATCTTAATCAAATCAATTAGCTGAGCTGTAGAGCCTGTTTTATAGGCTTCTTGAAGAGAAATATAAATGCTCTTTAGTGATGACAAAGAAAGACATATGGGAGGGGTATGATATAAATGCCCTTGCTTACTATATAACCCCCATACTTTTAAAATATGAGAAAACCCCCCAAAGTTTGGGGGTTATTAGAAAACCCCCTTCAACTTTCAACATATTTCATAAAACCCCCCTAATGGTGTAATGAGCAATTTCCACATTGGTGAGTAAAGTTGCACAGGGAAAACTTTTGCCGGTTGCGGTCCATGCTTTTAGATAGTTTTCTGGAAAGCATTGAAAGTTGAATGGGGTATTTTGCTACCCCTAAACTTAAGGGAGTTTTGTGATATTTTGAAATTTGTGGGGGTTATCTGATAATCATCAAATGTTATAGATATCCATCCCGGGGTTATCTGATAAGAATATTGCTACAGGGACCCAAAAACATAAGACCCTAAATGGGACAGGTGAGGTGTTAGCTCCCTGTCCTATGATGCACTATTATGAATAGTGCATCATGGGACAGACAGCCGACACCTCACCTGTCCCATTTAGGGTCCCGTGTTTTTGGGTCCTTAAATCATTTTTCTCTTGTAAAATGTCTTCATT
>BQKN01062633.1:189390-208635 GCA_022839385.1 Asparagus kiusianus
GGTTTCGTAACCCACCCCCCCCCCCCCCCCCCCCCCCCCCCCCCAACACACACACACACCCAAAAAAAAATTTCCCCACCCCCTCCTTTTGTTTTGTTGGCTAAGTCCAGAAACTGACATTTAATAGATCACTCTCAGTGTAACAGCTTTATGTACATCGTAGGATTCTTGATTCAAGGTTTTAACTTATAATAGTTCACTCTTATGATTTTTTTCGCAAGGATATGCTCTGATCATAAGATCATCCTTCATACTCAATTTCATTATGCTTAAAAATTAAAAAAAAAAAAAGCATAAAAGTACGTTGAGTATACCAGAAAACCCTTTCTATGAGTCTTTTATTTTATTTTATTTACAACTGAAAAAATCTGTCTGTGCTTCACAGTTTTTCCTTTAGGTAAATATGCTATCAGAAAATGCTCATTTGATCAAATGAAAACCTCAGATTGCCACCAGTCATAATAGCATTTTTGCAGCAAACACCTTTGTTAAAGCAGGGTGTCAATTTTTTTTCATGTTCTAAAAATCAGAGCTATTTACAAATTAATCCGGAAAAATCCAAAACTACAAAAAAGAAAAGATATCTACAAAATTACAAGAAAAGGCAACAAAAACACATATGCTTGAATTTGCTTGTGCATGAATGTGCCCCTTGCGCTGCTCGGTTCTTCAGCAAACCTTTAGGAAAAATAAAATAATAAGGTCACTATTAGTTTCGTACACACGGTGTTCTACAAGAAAATATAGAACGTTATCCCAAAATATAGCAACTTAAACATAAATATAGAAATTACACAAAACTATTACAAAACACTGAACTGTTGAAATACAGAAAGTGCAATCAAAACTAATGATGGAGTGAAGAATATTTTTTTTAAAGTGGTCGGGTCTAAAAATAATTCAGGAAAAGGAATTTAGTGTATACAAAGACCAATCTTTAAAATCTGTACCTTGAGAGCATTTCTACCCAAACCTCTGATAAGGATAACCAGAACCACTTCCATCTTCTTCTCGTGTATCTATATACCATATTATGAAACAAATCAGAACTCTCAAAAATTTACACGAAAAATAAAGCATATATCTAAACTCACAGTTGTCTTCATTTCCCGTATCATTCGACATGCCCTCCGAAAACAAACCACTATTCAGAATGCTATTGACATCCATTCCAGTGTCGCAAAGCAAAGAGGCGTCCGTCGCATTCATGATGTCTTCAACCCATTGCATACAGCATAAGAAGAAAAAAAATGTTTACCAAATATCGTGTTTTCTATTTCTAATTATTTGAAACTTCAAAATAGAAGAGTCAAAACTTAGATATGTTGTGCGCAGCGGAAATTTCGGCAGAGTAAATTTCGGCAGAGTTTCTGGTGCACAGTAAGAGAGAAAGATCAATAAGAATTCTTGTTTCTCAAAGGGAACAAGAATCTGAAGCCTAATATCCCATCAAAGTGGGATATTAACTCTTCCTCTCGTCAGCTCTAGGACTGCGCGTCGAGGGATCCTAAAAACTATTACAATGGCCACAAACACAAACAAACCAATTTTTACGTGGTTCGACAAACTGCCTACGTCCACGGGGTAAGGAGGGGGGATGTACTACTAGAGAGAAAATACAATAGGTTTACAATCTCACAAACTAAACCCTCAAACTAACTCTCTAATCTATCACAAAACAGCCACCAAATAGGATTTTTTTCCTCTGCACGAAGCCCAAGAAAAAATCCACAGCCGACTTTTTCTCTTTCTCCCCTCTGCCTTCGCACACTGAAAAACCCCTGTGTTTTTCCCTCACAAAGCCTGCATTGCACGAATTCTGAAATAAACCCTAGCTGATATTTATAGCACAAACTATTGGGTGGGCCTACGCGGAAACGAACGAAAAAGAAACTAAAACCGCGTCAATCAATCTCGTGGGCGAATACAAGGGGTGTGGCCCCCACTCATTTTTTCACGTCACATCCAATTCACAATTCTCTACCTCGGTGAAGTTTTTTCAAAACCGAGCCGACACCAAAGTATCCAAATGTCCCACTTGTTGTGTCCAGTACGCCGTTAAGTTAATTCACGACAACGGACTCAATCCATAACAAGTCGAGAACTCAAATGAGAATGCAAGCACTCTCCAAATGTCGGTATCAACTCACCAAATCGATCTCACCCCCATGAAAATCCAAACCCGACTGCATCATAAGACTGCCTACGTATCCTCTTGCCCAAGGAATCAAGCCGAACGTAGTTCACCCAAATGGCCGCGAACGACCTCAATCCAATAGAAGAGTTCGCAACCCTTCTCCAATATCATCAACTCTACGGCTGATAGCACCTCCAATGACCTCAAACACCTCCACCTGAGGTGAACCAATGGTCATATTCAAGCTACATCTATCAGCTACACTCGAATCAAAACCCAACTCATCATCTGCATCCAAAACCAAATGATCTCCAAGCCGTGTCACCTCAGCTGGAATCCCAAACAATGCAGTATGATCTGGAGTAATCTTTATCCAATGTGAAGTAGCATCACTCTCCACCCGTTACGATACATCTAAGGTCTGTCCAAAACTTTCCACCTGCTGAGAGTCAAATAGCTCCCTCATCGAAGCCTCAACCGAAGTGACACTACCAGACCTATCTTCCAATGGAGTTTTACCTCCAATCACAGCAGTTGACAACTCTTTAATAGGATGACCCAAATATGTCGAAGCCTCAGTCCAGAACCCCTTCTGCAAACCATTGCTCGACCACAAACACCGCTCCTCATCCAGCAATGCACAGTTCTCCAAATTTGCCACCCTATCTAGCTGCCCCAAGATTTCCTTTCCAACGAAGTGTCTCGAAATGCCGTGAGCTCGGCTCCAATACAGAAATAGGTCCATCTTGTACCTCCCAACAAAATCAGAATGAAGTACCTTCACATTTCTGTCCATTTTACACTTCTTCAAACTGTTAGAGACTACTAGGACTTTCTCCAATGGGGATTTGGTTGCAACCCAAACACGTCTAGAACAGCCACCAACAAAGGAAACCAAACGCCTATTACCTCCCAATGATGCCCTATTGGAAGGCCCCCAAACATCCACGTGAACTCTAGAACGACCCTTAGCACGGTGAATAGAGGTGCCATACTTCACCTCGGTCTTCTTGCTCACATCAACATGTTCACTGGACTTCAAACTGCAGGTCTTCGCACCCTCTTTCAATCTATGCGAGTAATCAATACTGGAATGGCCAAGCCCCAAATGCCGCAGTCTAGTCGAATCAACAGAAGTTGCCAGTTCTCCACCTCCTAGTATACCTCCAGTCAAGTAATACAGGTTATTCCTCCTGACGCCCTTCATCACAATCCGAGAGTCTTTCACAATCTTAAGAACCATGTCCTCAACATGAACCTTCAGACCCTCTCCAACCAAAGCTCCAATCGAGATCAATTTCTTCCTCAAAGAAGGAACATATCTTACATCGTTTAACTCTCTAACAGTCCCGTCAAACATCTTTATACGAATTCTTCCTATCCCAAGGATCTGGCATGCACGGTTATCAGCCATGTACACCACACCACTATCCACCAGCTTCTTAAAACTGGAGAACCATTCCCTTCTAGAGCACACATGATAGGTCACACCACTATCCAACATCCATTCAGATTCCTCCGAATAGCTATCTGTAGGACTGATAGAAAGCGAATAAATAGAAGAGTCAGAATTATTACCATCCGATACAATGTTTGTTTCTGATGATGGCTGCTTCCCTTTTCCCTTTTGCTTATTCTTCATCTATTCGTCGAGCTTTGGGCAGTCTTTCTTCCAATGACCAGGCTCCTTGTACCAAGCACACTGATCTTTTCCTACTCTAGGCTGTGACTTCCAATTCTTTCGGTTTGGACCCTTCCCTCTTGCGACCAACGCCTCCGCTACCGGTTCAACTGAAGCCTCCTTATCCTTCTTTCGAAGCTGATAATTCACAAGTACAGCAGTGACCTCACTATACGAAAGGGACGCCTTCCTATTAATCAGAGTAAGGACGAAGGTCTCATATTCCTCGTCGGGCAAGGAACTCAACAACAGCAACGCCTTGTCCCCATCTTTAATTATAACATCCTCGTTCGCCAAATCCGCAAGAAGTTTCGTGTAGTAGTTCATGTGATCTCTAATGACGGTTCCCTTCTTTAATTGGAAACGATAAAGTCTCCTCTTCAAATGCAAGCGGTTCTCAACACTCTTTGTCAGATACTTGCTTTCGATAATCTCCCAAATCTTCTTTGCAGAAGTCTCATTTATCACATCATATTTTATATCTTGAGTCAAACAAGACCTAATCACACCACACGCCGTTCGATTCATTTTCTTCCAAACCTTCTCTTCAATCTCATCTGGCTTGCCATCTAACTCCAAAGTATCCTCCAAATTCTACGCGTTCAGCGCATCCAAAACCTCGCATCTCCATAATCCAAAGTTGTTTGTGCCATTAAACTTTTCCACATCTATCTTCATAGAGTGGATATTCAAACTCTGAATGATCTTCGCGCCAGAAGCACCACCCTCGACACCCGAAGCACCTTCTTTCCCCGACATCTTACGCACCAACGAATAAAGAATAGATCCAAAACTGAAAAGATAGAGTCTACCAAAAGATCTCACCTTTATCACCAAACGAAGCCCTAGATGAGCCTCCAAATTGATCTACTCCTCCAAATAGCCCAAGCGTAACTCGTGCTCTGATACCACTTGTTGTGCGCAGCGAAAATTTCGACAGAGTTTCTGGTGCACAGTAAGAGAGAAAGATCAATAAGAATTCTTGTTTCTCAAAGGGAATAAGAATCTGAAGCCTAATATCCCATCAAAGTGGGATATTAGCTCTTCCTCTCATCAGCTCTAGGACTGCGCGTCGAGGGATCCTAAAAACTATTACAATGGTCACAAACACAAACAAACCACTTTTTACGTGGTTCGGCAAACTGCCTACGTCCATAGGGCAAGGAGGGGGGATCTACTATTAGAGAGAAAATACAATATGTTTATAATCTCACAAGCTAAACCCTCAAACTAACTCTCTAATCTCTCACAAAACAGCCACCAAATAGGATTTTTCTCCTCTGCACGAAGCCCAAGAAAAAATCCACAGCCACCTTTTTCTCTTTCTCCCCTCTGCCTTCGCACACTAAAAAACCCCTGTGTTTTTCCCTCACAAAGCCTGCCATGCACGAATTCTGAAATAAACCCTAGCTGGTATTTATAGCACAAACTATTGGGTGGGCCTACGCGGAAACAAACGAAAAAAAAACTAAAACCGCGTCAATCAATCTCTTGGGTGAATACAAGGGGTGTGGCCCCCACTCATCTTTTCACGTCACATCCAATTCACAAGATACTTAATTAAATTACTTTTTCCTTCTTTTTCTAATTATTTTTCGTCAGCTCAAAAAAATTCTTTATCCTGAATAAATTCAGTATGTTGAATTGGTTTTAGAATTAACTACACCCATTTTAAACTCCATTTGGGACTCATTTTGCCTTTGATTTTACTATTTCAGCAATTTCCTACAGACTTTATTTTTCTTTGTCTTGTCTTCACATTAAATTTGACTTCTCCACTATATGCATGCAACTAGTATCACTCACCTGTTTAAGACACTTATGGAATTGCCACCTGAACGGGCATACTCCTAGCCAGTGAATATCTATGCTTGCAATGACTAAAGTTTCTAGGTTTTTTACAGTTAATGTTATCTGTTAGCATGTCTCCTCTAGATCACATTTATTGAAAGTTTGATGAAGTTAGAACCGAACAAACTGAACCGAACCGAACCGCACTGAACCGATCTGTAACGGTTCGGTTTTAAATTTAGGCTTCGTTTGGTAACCGGTGCGTTTGTGGCGTTTCCGTTTTGTTTTATAAAAAAACAAAACGTGTTTGAGAACCATTCTGTTTTTATGTCCAAAACCCCAACCATCCCAAACTTTCAACGGGTTTCTCAAAACAAGAAAGAGGTGTTTGAGGTCCATTGTTTTCATTTCCCCCAAAACATCAACCCCTCTCAGATCCAATCTCAAGCGCGTCGTCACCGTCGCCCAAACTTCGCTCGTGTCGCCGAAATCTCGTCGACATCGTCGTCGCCGTCGCTGTCGCCGTCGCTGTCGCCATCGTTGAAGCTTCAGATCTGAGCGCAGTGGCCTTCCGTCATCTCCTCCAGACCTCCCCAAGCGTCGTCGCCTCCAGATCTGAGCGTAGACGCCGTCCGCCGTCGCCTCCAAATCTGAGCGTCATCGCCTTCCGCCGTCGCCTCCAGATCCCTCAAGCCCCGTCGCCGTCGCCTCTAGATCTGAACGCAGACGTCGTCCGTCGTCGACTCCAGATCCCCTAAGCATCGTCGCCTCCAGATCTGAGCGCCATCGCCTTCCGCCGTCGCCTCCAGATCCCTCAAGCCCCGTCGTCGTCGCCCCTTTCTAAGCCCGTGGCCGTGGCAGTCTCCTCTGTTCTCAAACCACTGTAATCATTCTTAACTCACGATCTAATTAATTTTTTCTTTTTTCTGAATTAATGAAATTGTTGGTAATTTTCAGTAGTTGTTTTCAAAACACTTTGGAGGAAAAATAAAACACCGATTTGTTTTTCTTGAAAAACACAACAACAAAAACACCTTGGTATTAAAGGGTGGTTCGGTTCGGTTGTTTAAATTTTGATAAAAACCGAACCGACCGACCGTTTGTACACCCCTAAATATCACACCAAATAGAAAGTAAATGATGCCCAACGATCCTACAGATCTTGCATCCCTGCATCAAATGGCTGGTTCACTGCTAGTCGGAGTGAATCTGGACTGTAGTCTCTGATTACAGTCTCTGGTGTGCTTATCCTTGGATCGGTATTTATCCCATTATTATGGATTTTAGGTGAAGAATTCATCATCATCCTATGATTAATTCTATGATTTGTACTTTGATCATTCTTGTGGAAGGACACATCGTTAGAAAATGAGAACCGCGACTTGCAAACGGAGTCCTTTGGTTTGGGGAATTAGGCCCATAAACTCTAGTATTCATTGAAGGATGCATGTTGTGATTCATGTTGGCAACAAGAGGTGATGTGTTGCCTGAAATAATCATAGAATTTTACAGAATGAAAAATCCGACATGAACCAAGAGGCTGAAGTTGATTTTTTACTTTATAATCCAAGGACAAAAAAATGGGAAGAATAGTTGAAAATTGCTAGAAGTAAACATACATGCATATTGTTGCACGTTCCCAGGATTGCCAATATAAGCCCGAGTGTTCCCTGCAAAATTAATGAAATGTTACAAAATGAACACAAATGAAGAACTGACTTTCCTATAGAGTAATCGAGGCACATAGGATTTGTGAGGGTCCTTTGAACACAGCAGGGTAAACAAAAACTCCAAGCTGGCATTGAATTAGAACTAATTTTCCTTCAGAATCCAAGCAAATCAGGGGGAAACAATAGAAAGAATAACTGAAAATTGTTGAAAGTTACCATACATGGGTTAATTTGAATATTGTTTAGGCTGCTACATGGAATACCTGAAAATGAGAAACTTTAGGTGTAAAATGCAGTTAATTGAACATAATTCAAGCTTGATAATGAGATAAATATTGTAGTTCATGTATAGTACAATTAATTTTCCTCTCTAGAATATGAGAAATTCACAAAAATAGAAAGAATATATCCAAGAGTGCAAAGATAATTATACCTGCTGGATCACAATTAGGAAGAGAAACAGAAGGAACTCCACCGGGAAAATTTTGGTTGCTAACGTAAGCCGGTGTGCTACCTGCAAAATTCATAAGATTTCACAAAATTAAAGCAATGATGGAACTTCAAATGCAATATGCAGTGAATTGGAAATAGCTTCAGGCTTGATCAGAAAATGTAAAGCATAATTATTATTGGTTGCTAGCATAAGCCAATGTGTTTATTATTTTAGAAACAAAGGATACACAAAAAATAGGAATATGAATTGCAATTGTGAAAATAACCATACCTATTTGCTCACCATTAGGTACGGGTACAGAAGGAACTCTGTTGATATATTAGTATTAGTTAGGGACTTATTTGTAAGTTGTGTAGGGGCCTATATAAAGCCCAAGAGATCTCATAATGAATTAGGGTTTTCATATTCAACTTGGTATCAGAGCCTCCACAAAATACCCTAACCCTAGCCGCCGCCCCCCCTCCGCCCCTCTCACCCGGCCGCCCCCCCTCGATCAGCCTCCTTTCTCCCCGATCAGCCCCCTCCTCTCTGTTCACCGATCAGCCCCCTCTCCTCTCTGTTCGCCATCTCCGACCAGCCCCATCCGAGCCCCCTGCAGACCGACCCGACCTCCTGTCCACAACCGCCCCCCCTCTGTTCCACGACCTGACCCGACCCCAAAAACAGCCTCTGACCTGACCCCTTCCAAACCCTTGACCTTCGAACCCCAAAACAGCCCGTGACCCGACCCGAACCCCCAAAACAGCCCTTGACCCGAACCCCAAAACAGCCCCTGACCCGACCCTAAAACAGCCCCCGACCCCTTCTAGCCGCTGCCACCTCGAACCCCCCTGTTGCATCCTGTCGAACCTCGAGTTTGGCATGGATTCCCTCGACTCAGTCCTCGAACTGATGATAGGAAGAGTATATATCTCACAGCGATGAGATATATAACTGTTTTTGGTTCTTGTTTCCTCTGAGAAACAAGAATTTGTTTGAGATCCTACTCTTGTTATGCAGCAGAGGTGCTGCCAAAATTTTTACTGCACACAACAAGGGTCGGAAGAGAAGGTGAACAGGTGGTGGGTCTGAAGCCTATTCGATGGAGGAGATCATCAAGAAGTTGAACCCTGCGGAGGTGTCAACTTTGATGAAGCTAATGAAGTTGTCGGCTGGTGAGAGCGCGACAAAACCATCAAAGAAGTTGGAGCTTCCGACCATCGATCTGAAGCTGGATGGACCTAGTACGTACCTGAGCTGGTCACGGCGGGTGAGATATACCCTTGCAGGGAGGAATCTGGAGGGTTATCTGACAGGAGAGGTGACAGAGCCGGAGGGGGACTCAGAGGGAAGAGATGAGTGGAAGTCCACTCATATGTTGGTGTACATCTGGCTTCTCAACTAGTTGGTCCCGACGATCGCCGCCACGGTGGATGGCATTGAGAAGGTGAAAGACGTCTGGGAGAAGTTGAGGAGGACATATAATGGAGTGGGGAATAACCTGAGGGTATTCCAGATTAAAGGAGAGATCGACGCCACAGTCCAGGAAGAGAGGACTGTACAGGAATATGCTACAGAACTGGAGCGCCTGTAGCTGGACTATGATCATTTTTCCCTCCGGGCTAGCTGCAAGGACCCGGGATGTAAAGAGCGGGAGGCATTTCTACAGGAGCGGACTATGGTGTTTCTTAAGGGATTGACATCAGAGTTCGCTCAGTGAATTGCATTACTGCTAGCTCAGCCGAAAATTCCCACGCTTGAGGAGGCCGTCTCTGCTATGATCCAGGAGGAGACTCGCATTCGGCTGCAGACGGGGACAGGTGGACTTCCGGTGGTGAAGTCAGCACTGGCAGCCTCTAGCAATACTGGATCTAGGGGAGAGACTCGACAGTGCTACAACTGCGGTGCGGTGGGTCATCTAAGGCATGCTTGTACCAAACCACCCAAGGAAGGAGATTTGGGTGGACGTGGACAGTTCGGAGGTCGTGATCATGGTCGTGGGGGTCAACGAGGTGGAAGAGGAGCAGGGAATCGGGCGAATCTGACGGTAGCAGAAGAAGAAGAAGCTGAGGTGGTCTTTACTGAGGAGGACCGTGCTCTCCTGGCGATACTAAGGAGGAAGCAGCAAGTAGCAGGGGATGGAGACTTGAGGAGTGGGACTGAGGAGGCATCCACTTCGTTCTTCCCCAGAGGCAATACTGCTACCTATGCTCATCCGACCAAAGGTACTGATGACATACATGCTCTTGCTTCTATGTCTCCCAACAGATCATCAGAATGGATAGTCGACTCCGGCGCGTCTCGGCATGTGACAGGTAATGCTAGTGAGTTCTCATCATATACTCACTTAGCATCACCTGATAGTATTCAAACAGTTGATGGTACATTTCAGCCGGTGGTTGGTAAGGGTACAGTCGATTGTACTGGTTCTGTAACTTTGTCCAATATTTTGCATGCTCCTTCATTTCCAGTCAATCTTTTGTCCATTAGTTCTATCATCCTACAACTAAAATGCATTGTTTCTTTTGATATTCCCAAGGTGATTTTTCAGGAGAAGGGGACAGGACGGAGACTTGGGACTGGCACATGGCGTAGTGGACTGTGGTATCTGGATCGTGAAGGGCTAGATTCAGCATTGGTGTCAGTCATAAAGGAAGCAGGAGTAGGATCTAATATGAGTACTGAGAATGAGTTAATGCTTCATCACCAGCGTTTGGGACACTCATCATTTAGTGTTTTAAGTAGATTGTATCCTTCTTTATTTGAGAAAGCAAATAAACAGAAACTTGTGTGTGATGCTTGTGAGTTTGGAAAGCTTACTAGAAGCTCTTATGTTAGTTCAGGTCATAGAAGTTCTCGTGTATTTGACTTGGTACATTCAGATGTTTGGGGGCCTTGTTCCACAAGTTCTATGAATGGATACAAGTATTTTGTTACATTTATTGATTGTTTCTCTCGTGTGACTTGGTTATACTTGATGAAGAATAAGAGTGAAGTGCTTGGGTGCTTCCAAAACTTTCATAGGAATGTCCAGACTCAATATGAAGCAGTGGTGAAGATATTGACGTCGGATAATGGGACAGAGTATACCAACAGAGCGTTTGAAGAATATTTGTCAGCTCAGGGAATACATCACCAGACGACCTGTCCATATACACCAGCTCAGAATAGGGTAGCGGAAAGGAAGAACAGACATCTTTTAGAGGTTGCTAGAAGCATGATGATCTCTATGAATGTCCCAGAAACATTATGGGGGCAAGCAGTGTTGACCGCAGCAGCGCTGATCAACAGAATGCCCTCGAGAGTGCTGGATTGGAAGTCTCCGTATGAGATATTGAAGGGAGATAATGGTGGGATTCTTCCACTTAAAGTGTTTGGCTGTGTGTGCTTTGTGAAGGACAACAGGTCATCTGTCGGGAAACTTGCCCCTAGAGCTGTGAAGTGCATCTTTGTAGGATATTCTGCTACTCAGAAGGGATATGTTTGCTGGAGCCCGGTGGAGAAAAGGTTGTTTGTGAGCATGGACGTGCACTTCCGAGAACTCGAGCCATATTACACCCGGAAGGTAACTTCATCCGTTGGTAACTCGCCTAATACTGGAAGTATGAGGAGAGAGGAGGAGAATGGTGAGAGAATGGTAAATATGGAAAAATCAATGTCTGAGAATGGTGAGAGATCAGAAAAATCAATATCTGTAACGATTCCTTGGGAAGGAGACTTGGTTGAGGAGGAGCAAGAGAATGAAGAAGAAGAGGGGAATGAGACAAGAGATGTTAGACCAACAGCTCAGGGGGAACTACTTACCTATAGTAGGAAGGGGAAACAAATTGCAGGAATAGTACCTACAGTGCCACTGGTGCCAAGTCCCTTGACAACGCCTGCCCCGACTCTTGAGACACCTACACCACCACCAGATTCCTCTCAAGGTGATTCCATTCCTCTTCCTACTCACCCCACACCAATAACTGTACGGAGGCCTACTCGCAGTAATGCGGGAAATCCTCCCGATAGATATGGTTGGGATCTTGCTCAATTTGTATCATATTCTAACATCCACCCTGCACATGGAGTATTCATTGCATCTCTGAACTCTGTTACTATACCTAACAATTGGCAGGTTGCAAAGAAGGACCAGAAATGGAAAGCTGCTATGCACGAAGAGCTAAGGGCCCTTGAGAAGAACCGCACTTGGGAGTTAGTAAAACTACCAAAAGGGAAGAGAGCAGTTGGATGCAAGTGAGTCTTCACTGTGAAGCAGAATCCAGATGGACAGGTTGAACGCTACAAAGCTCGTCTGGTGGCAAAAGGATATAGTCAGACATATGGCATCGACTACGATGAGACTTTTGCACCGGTGGCAAAGATGAGCACTGTTCGGACCTTAATCTCTCTGACAGTAAATGGTGGATGGAAGCTACACCAACTAGATGTGAAGAACGCATTCCTTCATGGAGATCTAGTGGAGGAAGTATACATGGAGATACCACCAGGATTCGGTACAGATCAGACAGTGGGAAAGGTCTGCAGATTGAAGAAGTCTCTCTATGGGCTAAAGCAGTCTCCTCGTGCTTGGTTTGACAGATTCAGGAGGGCTATGATTGGTATGGGGTACCAGCAGATCAGCGCCGACCATACCGTGTTCTTTCGAAGAAGTGGAGGTCACATCACCTTGCTTATAGTATATGTGGATGATATGATTATTACAGGGGATGATGAGAAGGAGATTGCCCAACTCAAAGTGAGCCTGGGTAAGGAGTTTGAGGTGAAAGATCTTGGCTTGCTTAGATACTTTCTTGGAATAGAGATAGCTCAAGGAGCGGAGGGGATCATCCTACCCCAGAGAAAGTATGCACTGGATCTTCTCAAAGAGACAGGAATGTTAGGATGCAAACCTGCAACTACACCGATCGACCAGAAGTCTAAGCTGGGTGCTGAAGCTGGAGAACCAGTTGATCGTGACAGATACCAAAGGCTAGTGGGCAGGTTGATCTATCTGTGTCACACACGTTCTGATATCTCTTTTGCAGTAAGCGTGGTGAGTCGCTACATGCATGATCCAAGGAAGGGTCATATGGACGCAGTGTACCAGATTCTAAGGTATTTGAAGAATGCCCCCGGAAAATGGCTAATCTTCAGGAAGAATGAACACATGAGCATTGAGGGCTATTGTGACTCTGATTGGGCTAGCTGTGCTGATGACAGGAGGTCCACCTCAGGATACTGCATGTTAGTCTCGTGGAAGAGCAAGAAGCAGTCGGTGGTGGCGAGATCAACAGCTGAGGCAGAGTATAGAGCTATGGCCTTAGGAGTTGCTGAGTTGCTATGGTTGAAGAGTATGCTGGTAGAGCTGAAGCTGGATCAAGGAGCTAAGATGAAGTTGTGGTGTGACAACAAGTCAGCCATCAGTATCGCCAACAACCCAGTGCAGCATGATAGAACCAAACACATCGAGATTGATAGGTTCTTCATCAAAGAGAAGTTGGATAGTGGACTACTGGAGCTAAGTCATGTTTCGACTAAGGACCAGACAGCAGATTGTGTGACTAAAAGACTTAGCTTAGTAGATATGATTAGAGGATGTGACAAGATGGGCTTAGTAGATATCTTTCGTCCATCTTGAGGAGGAGTGTTGATATATTAGTATTAGTTAGGGACTTATTTGTAAGTTATGTAGGAGCCTATATAAAGCCCAAGAGATCTTATAATGAATTAGGGTTTTCATATTCAACTAACTCCACTGGGAAAATCTTGGTTGCTAACATTAGCTGTTGTGATGCCTGTAAAATTCATGAATTTTTACAGAATTAACATAATGAGAAAGTTCAGCTGTAAAATGCAATAAACTCTAACCTAATACAGTTGTTCATAATGTTCTGCTCTCGTCAACTATGAAATATGCCAAGTGATTTTCATTCGTAATCTAAGGGGAAACCAAAAACATAATAAGAAAATATTGCAAAAATGTCAAATAACCATACAAGATGGATCACCATTAGGAGATTTAGAAAACTCCTCCACTTTGTAAAATTTCGATTCCCAACATAAGATGCACTACAATAAATTGGAACTAAATTCAAGCTTTAGGGTTAATCAAGAAATACAATGTGTAAGTCTTGAATAATATAACCACCAAAAATGTTTTATTTGCATTCAATCATAACGTTGCAATTGAATTTCCTCTAGAATGCAAGGAAAACAAAAAAAAAATTAGGAAGTAATTAAATATTGTGAATATTTGGAAGCAATCGTACGTGATGGATCACCATTAGAATTTCTCTGATTCATGGCATTTTTCTGATGCACGAGGAGCTCATTGTATTTTCCAATCTGTTTCTTGATCACAGCTAACATATTGTAAAGCCTGAAGAATGTAGGATTCTGATTCTCTAGTTCTTCCCAGACTGTATATATAAAAACAAAAGCAAAAATCCTAAAGTTTCAGTGGCTATAACATGAAATTTATAAAATTGTAAAATTAGAAAAATCAAGCAAACTAAATACTCAGTTCAGCGTATGCAGGTTCTCGGCGTTCTTCAATGTATAAATACGCTATTGTTTCATTTTTTGTCATGTATTGACGAAGGTATTTGGCCACAATAATGTCTTTCATCTGAAATAAAATGTTAAAAATATTAGAACATATTCAGGATTCTTTTTTCCTTCTTCTTTTTTTAACTGGAAAATATACTGAATAATACTAATTTGAAAGATAATCTAAATAAAAATAAGGACTCAAACAGAAGATAAAATCTAAGGTATCATGATTAAAGAAACTTAACTCTGAAAGAAGTCTGTATACATTTGTTGGGAATTTAACGCCGAAATCCCTAATACAACGGAAACGCAGAATAGAAAAAGTACACCAAGATTTACGAGGTTCGGCAACTGCTTACGTCCTCGGGAGCCACACCGTCAATTTCTTATTAATCAAACAAGAAATTACAAATCAAGAGCAAATCCCAAAACTGAGATTTCTCAAATGAATACTGTAGCTACAGTGTTAATAATTAAAGGGAATAAACCCTTTTCAAATCTCACTTGAGAATAAAGAATATCCCACTTTATAAACCCCTCTTTAATTCTCTCTCTCTCTCTCTCTCTCTCTCTTCTTAAATCTACCCTCAACCACTGTTGAAAGCTGGAGATTAATCAAAAATTGCTGCTGTGATTTTAGGGCAGTCTGCCGCCGCCAGAGAGGATCGGAAGAAGGGGGAAAAAGCACAGCACCGAAACCCTAGGGCGATGGGGGGGCTTTTATAGGGGAAACATTGACAGGCTGGCGACAACCTGTCGCCAGCGGCCCGCTTGGATGCGAACGTCGGAGCTTGGATGCGAGGGTGGGAGCGCCAAGACGCGGACGTCGGAGTGCGAACGCGAGGGTCGGAGCTTAGACGCGAGGGTCAAGCCGCCAAAACGCCGAGGTCGCGATCGCCAAATTCGAGCTCAACTGCTCGAGCTTCACCTGAAGTTCATCGTCGACTTCGCCTGAGTCAACGTCCACGCTCGCCTGCATCATCCATCGAGCTCGTCGGAGCTCCTCACCGGCGGAGGTGAGTTTGGTCTACACCCAAACTAACAATCTCCCACTTGGAGACCAAACCGCCGTCAGCAGGATATCCCATCAAGCTCCTCTCCTGTGTGGCTCCGCCCTCATCATCTATGTATGAAGGCCAACTGAAGTTGCGCACAACTCCAGTTTCTAAACAGTCACCGTCTTTGTTAACATGTCTGCTGGATTCTTACTTCCTGGAATCTTTTCTAGTTTTAACACGTCATCTTCCAACAGGGATCTGATGAAGTGGTACCGAAGCGCAATATGCTTCGTTCTAGAATGAAATGCTGAATTCTTTGCCAAGTGTATCGCACTCTGGCTATCACTGTGCAAAACATTCTTCTCCTGTTTGAATCCCAGCTCTGTCAACAAACCCTGAAGTCATATCATCTCTTTACTGGCTTCAGTCACTGCAACATACTCAGCTTCTGTAGTGGATAGGGTAACGATCTTCTGTACTTGTGACATCCAACTAACAGCTGTAGTTCCGACGGTGAATACATAGCCGGTGGTGCTTCTTCGGTGATCGACTTCACCACCAAAGTCTGCATCTACGTACCCTTGCACTTCCACTTCTCCCTTACCAAAGTGCAAACACTTCTGTGTGGTTCCTCGTAGATATCTCAGAATCCACTTGACCGCCTCCCAATGAGCTTTTCCTGGATTCGACATAAACCGGCTGACCACTCCCACTGCATGGCCAATATCTGGTCTCATACAGACCATAGCGTACATCAAACTTCCGATAGCTGAGGCGTTAGGAACCTGAGCCATACTCTCTTTCTCTTCTTCTGACTAAGGAGACTGATCCTTCGATAGACGAAAATGGTTGGCCAAGGGTGTGCTCACAGGCTTGGCGTCGCCCATGTTGAATCTCTGCAAAACACGGTTGATGTACTCCGTCTGAGACAACCGTAAGAACCCTTTCTTCTTGTCTCTCGTGATTTGCATTCCAAGGATCTTCTTTGCTGGACCCAAGTCCTTCATGTCAAACTCCTTTGACAGCTGCTGCATCAAACTCCTGATATCCTCCATATCTGCTCCTGCAACTAACACATCATCAACATACAGCAGTTAGATGATATAGCTGGACTGATATCTTTTGAAGTAGCAACAGTGGTCGGCGTTGTACTTCTGGAAACCTTCCTTGTGCATGAAGCCGTCAAACTTTTTGTACCACTGCCTTAGGGCTTGTTTCAGGCCATACAAGCTCTTCTTGAGTCTGCACACCAGGCTCTTCTTCTTTTCTTCTAAGAAACCTTCTGGTTAGTGCATGTATATCTCCTCTTATAGATCTCCATGAAGAAACGTCGTCTTCACGTCTAACTGCTCGAGATGAAGATCTTCAATTGCTACAATACTCATCACGGTCCTGATAGTATTTAACTTTACCACGGGAGTGAAAATATCGGTGTAGTCAATTCCTTTCTTCTGCTGGAAACCTTTGACAACTAGCCGGGCCTTATATCTTCTGGAACCATCTTGCTTCTCTTTTACTCGGTACACCCATTTGTTGTGGAGTGCCTTCTTACTCGTGGGCAACTCAGCTAGTTCCCACGTCTGGTTTGATATGAGAGACTTCATCTCATCTTTCATGGCAAGCTCCCACTTGCTTGCATCTCCACACTGACAAGCTTCATCAAAGCTTTCAGGCTCCCCACCATCTGTCAGTAACAAATAGTTCATATATCTCCTGTTGGGTACAGGAGGACGAGAAGATCTTCTTAATATCGGAGCTGGTGCGTCGGGCTCCTGTGCACCATCTTGTCCAACAGGCTCTTCTGGCTGAGGACCCTCTGCATTGGGCTCTTCCGAGAGGTTACTCGGGACATCATCTGCATCTACAAATATTGACTCGCTCTCTGAGTCATCTGTCTTGTGCATGTCCTTGTACATCACCTTCTCGTTGAATATCACATCTCTGCTCCTGATCACCTTCTTGTTTTCGTTGTCCCAAATGCGGTAGCCAAACTCATCTTCACCATAGCCGATGAAAGTGTATTTCTTTGACTTAGGATCAAGCTTATTCCTGCCTTGATCACTAATATGCACGTAAGCTATACAACCGAAAACTTTAAGATGTGAGAGTTTTACCTCCTTTCCGCACAATACCTCCTCTGGTATTCTGTGCTCCAATGGAACCGATGGACCTCGGTTGATCAAGTAAGCTGTTGTGTTGACTGCTTCTGCCCAGAACTGCTTCGGTAGGCCTGACTGTACTCGAATGCTTCTGGCTCTCTCTGTCAACGTTCGGTTCATCCACTCGGCTACATTATTTTGCTGAGGCGTGCCGGGCACGGTTCTCTCCATTCTGATCCCGTGCTCATAGCAGAACTTCTTGAATCTGGTGTCTTCATACTCACCGCCATTGTCGGTCCTGAGCTTCTTTATTCTCAGACCGGTCTCATTTTCAACCATAGCTTTCCATCTCCTGAAAGCTTCAAATACTTCTAACTTATGCTTCAGAAAGTAAACCCACACTTTCCGAGAGTGATCATCGATAAAAGTCACGAAATAGTATTTTCCACCAATGGACGCGGTGGTTGTTGGTGTCCCCACACATCTGAGTGAACGAGCTCTAGCTTCTCTTTCTTGGGAGTTCTGCTACTTGTCTGAAAGCTGACTCTCTTCTGCTTTCTGAGTATGCATTCTTCACACATATCCATCTCCACTGACTGCGGTCCTGGGAGTTTTCCTTTCGTGTGCATGATTTTCATCCCCTTTTCACTCATATGACCGAGTCTCTGGTGCCACAGCTTTGAAGTCTCATTGCTTGCTGCAACTGAGATCAAACAACATGCACCTGCTGTCATATACAGGGTACCAATCTTCTTACTTTGGGCAATTGTCATTGCGCCCTTTGAGATCTTTCAATCATCTCCATGGAAGGTCATGGTATATCCTTCGTCAACCAAGTGGCCTACGGATATTAAGTTCTTTCTCAGGTCGGGAATATGCCTGACATCCTTCGGCTCCCATACTGACCCGTTCAACTTAATTTTAACCACGCCTTTGCCCACAATAGCACATGGTTGATCATCACCAAGATATACGTATCCAAGATTTCCGGGGGTATACTTCTCGAAGAATTCTTTCTGAGAGGTAGCATGGAACGACGTTCCTGAATCTAACACCCAAGATTCCTCCTTGCTCTCCAAGGAGCATATCAATGCGTCGTCTCCTCCTGAGGTGGAGGTGACATTCACCTCTGCCTTCGCCTTCTTCTCCTTCTGTGCACTCTTGCACTGATTCTTGTAATACCCGGTCTTTCCACAATTCCAACACTCGATAGCCTTCGAGCTGTTGCTTGGATTCCTTGATTTGGACCTTCTGTCCTTTGATCTACCTCTGAAGTTTGATTTTCCTCGTCCGTTTCCTCTGGTTGAATTTCTACCTCTTGACTCTGTGTGCAATACTGAAGAGGTTGTAGCTTCACCCGATTCTCTCCGTCGGATCTCCTCACTGAGAACCAAATCACGAACATCGTCAAACTTCAACTTGTTGTTTCCCGACGAGCTACTCACAGCTGTGACTGTAGCGTTCTAACTCTCTGGTAGGGAAGACAAAAGTATTAACGCCCGAACTTCCTCATCAAACTCAATCTCAACTGAACTCAATTGGGTTGTAACCGTATTAAGTTCATTGAGGTGTTGTGCCACTGACGCGCCTTCCGCCATTTTCAGATTGAATAACCGCCGCATCAAATGAACTTTATTTGCGGCTGATGGCTTCTCATACATATTTGAGAGAGCTGCAATAAGACCCACCGTGGTCTTCTCCTTCGCTATGTTGAACGTAACATTACGAGTCAACGTTAATCTGATAACTCTGAGGGCTTGTCTATCTAGAAGGTTCCACTCATCTGCCTTCATAGAATCTGGCTTCTTCCCCAATAGTGGTTGTAGGTGTAAATTTCTGATTTTCCCGAAAACGGGGGATTTTGTTTGTATTTATAAGAAAGCTTATTACAAACTAATAATC